>PVKP010007225.1:0-78305 GCA_004027715.1 Plecturocebus donacophilus
ACTCCCCAGCAATTGCATAGCATTTCACAGGTTTAAATAAAATATTGGTTGGCTGCTTATTTGTTATTTTCATCCCCTATTCCTTCCTGTCTCCATTGTTAAACACAATTATTGGCATAAAAGAGGTTTTTAATACCCATTTTTAGACTGTATTCTAGCCTGGGCAATAAAACAAGAATCCCATTCTCTCTCCTTCTTTTTCTTCCTCTTTCTTTCTCTCTTTCATTCTTTTTTTCTTTCTTTTGCTGTTTCTTTCTTTCTCCTTTTCTCTCTTTTTCTAAAATCTCTTCCTCTTTCTCTCTTTCATTCTTTTTATAAAAAAAAACATAACAAATATTAATGCAAGTCAGAAACAACGTACAGACAGAATTGGACTAAACACATTCATAATGTAGGCATTCAGCCTGTGGACTGTATGGAGCTTCCCGGGAACGATGAGGGGTCTAAGAAAACACTGGGGCTCTCTGGTTTTCACAGTGAAACTTCCCTTTTCATGTGCTAGCACTGAAGACTGAAATAAAATCAATATCTAAAAGTGCATTCTCAGATGTTTCCTGAGCTTTAATTCAAAACGAATTGAGGTGTGACTGATGTAACTTTTAAAACTTCAGTTTCTTTAGCTCTATGTCCTATTTTTAAAATTAAACAAAAACAAATGTAGTCTATATCACGGTGTCAGAGATTCACATCAAAGAATGTCAAATGTCTAGGGACTTAAATGGCATTTATTACACATTAGGATGGGAATAGGTGAATGGTAGAATTAGGTCGGTTCTCAGCAAGACTCTCATTAACGTTAAAAAGATTTTTTTTTAATTTAAACCAAAATTAGTTACAATTGCATACTAGAAAGGCCAAAATGAAAATAACTGACCACATCAAGTATCGGTGAGGATGTTATGGAACTGGAGCTCTCATATATTGCTCATTGGGCTGTAAAATGTTATAACCACTTTTGAAAAGAGTTTGGAGTTTCCTTTAAAAATTGAATACCTACCATATGACACTGTTTCAGCAATTTCACTCCTGGGTATATCTAAGAGGATTAAAAACATGTATATACAAAGATATCTCTACAAAAATGCTCATAATAGCTCTCTTCAGCAGCTGTTATTCATAATGGCAAAAAATTGAAAATAACCGAAATATTTATCGAGATGAATTGCTAAACAAATTGTGATACAGCCACACAGCAATACTGCTGATACTACCACTCAGCAACAAAAAGGAATCAGCTATTGATATACCTAACAATGTAGATGAACCTCGAAAATGTTATGGTAAGTTACAGAATCCAGACACAGAATAATACATACTGTGTTATTATATTTATATAAAATTCTAGAATAAGCACAACTAATCTATACTGACAGAAAGAAAATCAGTGTTCGCTTGGAAATGTGGAAATGGATGTTGATGCAAACAGAAGGGAACATTTTAGGGTGATGGAAATGTTCTATATCTTTATTGTGGTGGCAGTTACATAAGTGTATATTTGTTAAAGCTCATCCAACTGTGCACTTAACATGAGTGGGTTTTGTTATATGTAAGTCATATCTCATTACTGTTGATTTGTTTTCTGTAAATGGGCTAATGATTTTAATAGCCACTTAGTGAAAGAGAATATCCAAATGGCCAATATGCATATAAAAATATGTTCAATGGCATTATTCATCAGGGAAATGAAAATTAAAATCACAATGAGATGCTACTATTCACCCACCAAAAGGGCCAGAATTTAAGTGCCTGACAAGTTTTGGCAACTTTGTGGAACAATTGGTGAGACTTCTAAAATGGCACAACTACTTGGAAAATCTGTTTAAAATTTTCCGTCAAACTAAATATTGTCTGTCTTACAAACCAGCAATTTTACCACTAGGTATATATGCAGTGAAATCAGGGTTGTGTTCACCAAAAGGTAGATATAAGAATGTTTACTGTAGCTTTATCTGTAATAACAAAAAACTGAAAATAATCCAAATGCAAATCCACAGAACAATGAATAAATAAGTTGTGGTATAGTCATGCAATGAAATACTATATAGTAATACAAATGGGTAAAACAGGTATGCATAGCAACAAGGGTGAATCTCATAGATATTATGTTAAGCAGAAGAACCAGACATCAAAAATTTTGTATGGTTGTCTTTAGTTTAAGAATTGGCAAAACCAATCAATAATAATAGAAATCAGAATAGTGGTTACCTTTGGAGGGCTACAGTCTGGGAAGAGACACAAAAAACCCTTCTGGGATTCTGGAAGAGTTCCGTATCTTTGCTCAGGGGAGAGTTATATAACTGTATGCATATGTAAAAAACCATTATACTGTACATTTAACATCAATGCATTTTTACACACTAATGTATTCATGTTATACATCAATTTTTAATGATCCACTGGGACATGTCTTCTGCTGAAAAATTGAATCAAGACACCATGGTGACTGTAGCAAAGGTAAAACACCAGGTTTGTGAATATGGGACTCCTTTTTACTAAAGAAACACACAGTACACAGAATTTACAAGTCCTTTCTTTTCATTAATGAAACAAAAGTTTTAATTCAAATTCAGATGGGAACATTCTGAAATAACATTTGGACTCCAGAAGTCCCTTGCAGTGACCAAAGTTGTTAGTGACTTTTTATTAAAACAATCTTGCCCCACTTATGTTCCTGCAACATTCTTTCTTTGATTTCCTTGGTAGGCTGAAAATATTTTCTTCAAGGTGACAGACACCTTGCCTTGAAATAACAGGCTTCTCTCAAGGGAGGTGAAAGATCATTTTGTAAGCAAAAGCTGACAGATGTGAATAGCAATTTCAACCTAGAAAAAGATCATGGATATCAGGGTATTCAATCTCCAGTCCTGCTAAAGAGCTGACAGAGCCTGGGGAAGGAATGCAGATTCAGAGAGAACAGATTTCTGTCCATCAAGAAACCAAAGCAAGAGTGCATGAGTATTGATTCTGGCCCACTTTCTTCCTACGGAGAGAAATGCAGACACAGTGCAACTCATGTGTTGGGATCCAGCCCGACCTCAAGCTGCTGCTGGATTATAAACAGCTCATCCAACCACAATCTAGACGTTTTCTTCACTTCCATATTGTGTTTCCAAGGAGAGAACCCATTTCACAAATTCGTTGATAGGTCCTATTCTAAGAACTCTAAGTTGGAGCCCAAGCAAGTAAAGGTCTGCCACATACGAAGGGCTCAAAAAAAGAAAAAATGTGAGCAGGGCAGAATCTCAGATACAGTCTGGTTTGTGAGTGGAGAATGGTGGGTGGAAGTGATCAGAGGAGAGATAAAGGGAAAGGGGGCAGAGTAGACTTGTTGGCTGCTTAAGAAATACACTGTATGAACATTTTAAGAGCTTTCTGTGGAATATGTAATGTCCCTAAAGAAAATCGCAGATCTCATGAATTCTGATTTTTTTTCCTGCTTCTCAAGAAACGTACAATCTAATCACCTATTTGATTACCAATGACAGTTTTAGACATTCATTTTTAGAGATGCCTGCTGAATGAAAGCCGGGGCTCTAATAGCACATGGTGAGTTTCCAGTCATGGTATTTGTTGGTAATGAGTTATTAGCAACCTTTTTTTTTTTTTTTTTTTTGACAGAGTCTCACTCTGTTGCCTAGGCTGCAGTGCAGTGGCATGATCTCAGCTCATTGCAACCTCTGCTTCCTGAGTTCAAGAGATTCTCCTGCCTCAGCCTCCAGAGTGGCCAGGATTAAAGACACCTGCCACCATGCCCGGCTAATATTTGTATTTTTAGTAGAGACGGGGTTTCACAATGTTGGCCAAGCTGGTCTTCAACTCCTGACCTCAGGTGATCTACATGCCTCGGCCTCCCGAAGTGCTGGGATTACAGGCATGAGCCGTCATGCCAGGCCAGCAACTTATGTTAAAAAATTCAATTGATTCTGCATCAAAAAAGAAGAAATCATAGATGAAGGTATTTACCATCAGATAAATAAGTAGTCTCTGACTTCTTGCAAGAGATGAGCAAAAACTGCATTTGTTATTCCTCATATTTTAGCAGCCAGAGTTATTCAGAGTAAAAGGGCTGTGTGAGCAACTGGTTTCCTACCCTGGAGGAACTGACCTTTGCAAAGTAAGATTTGCTCTGTGCTAGTGATTTCAAGAGAAAAAAATATATATATTTACAGAATACTTTTTTAGTTTCTTTTGGCAGTCCTCACTCTTGAGAATAATTTTAATTCTACGAGTCTCTTTCTTTAATAAGAACATTATAAAGTGCAATACTCTGAATGAAGGGGGAACAGAATCTGGTTGTATTTATGTTAGACACAGGAATGTCCTCATGAAACAGATCTGTTTGTAGGTGAAAATTGGTGGCAAGAAGGAAGTTCGTGGTGGTTACAGAAATTCCCAGTGGGCCGTTGGGGGGGGCAAATGAGAACCACTGATGATTCTGCTCATTTGAAACCAGGTTTCTCTCTAGCCCAGAATTTGAATGTAGTATAAAGTCTCTGAAGAAATATCTCAGGGATATTCATGATTATCCTTGTTTTCTGTATAGGAATTCCCTACAGGCAGCCATTGACACTAAAGAAAACTTCTGAGCTTCCTCTGAAAGTTAGCCCATGCTTTCCTTCCTTATAAGCTGAAATCTGCTTGCTCTTTGCTCTCTCTCTTTGAAACAGCACTGAGCAAATCTTGTCTTTTTTTGTAGGTCAATGATTATCTCTCAAATGTTCGAAGACAGCTAATGTGTATCCCCTTAAAGTTCCCTGGTTCTTTGAATGGTTGCTTGAAATACGCTTCTCGGGATTTTCCAGCTTTCTGGAATCCCCTCCCACATGGTGGGAGCTCCCTCTGGGATTTCCCCTCTGGAATCCCCTTCCACACTCTTCATGGAAGCCTTTCTCTTCTTCTCCTTTCCTTCTCTTTTCTCTACCTAAATAAAATCACCTTTTTGCCACAACAACAACAACAAAAAAGAAATACGCTTCTCCCCTTTTTGGTCACCTTGTCTTGGAGGCTCTGAACTTGTTAGTCTGTGTCTTAAACTGGGGCGTCCAAAGTTGCAAGCCGTATTTCAGGTGTGCTCAGACCAGTGCAAAACTCAGCAGGATTATTATTTTTTGCGATTTGGACACTACCATCGTATTACTGCAATCAAGATTTTTTAATTTTAGCAACTATATTAAATTGTTGGCTTAAGTTATGGCCAAGCAAAACCCTCATATCATTTCTGCATAAATTGCTGCCAAACCGCATTTCCTCATTCTGTGCTTAGGCTGTTGAGCTTTTAAAGGTAAATACAGAAAAGAACACTTGGTTTCTGCTTATCATTCCAACCTGTCAAAACTACTTTGAATCTTGATTTTATCATCAATCAGATTCACTTTTTCTTCCAGCTTTCTGCCATCCCAAGCTTGCTAAGCATGTCTTCTATGTCTTTATCAAATCACTAATAAAAATGTCTAATAGGACAGAGCTCTGTAGCTTGCCTCTAGAGACTGCCCTCCAACTACATGAGCTTTTCCACCAAATGCTTCTAAGCAGCTACTGTGTACCAGAAACCATCTCAAGGAGGCCAGGCATGGAGGCTCATGCCTGTATGCTAGCACTTTGGGAGGCCAAGGCAGGAGGATTGCTTGAGCCTAGATTTTCAAGACCAGCCTGGGCAACACAGGGAGACCTCATCTCTACAAAAAAGTCAACAATTAGCCAGGTGTGGTGGTGCTTGCCTGTGGTCCCAGCTAATTGGGAGGCTGAGGTGGGAGGATGGCTTTAGCCCAGGAGGTTGAGGCTGCACTGAACAATGACTGCACCATGGCACTCCAGCCTGGGTGACAGAGTGAAACGTTGTCTCAAAAAACAAAATAAAGAAACAAAAACAAACAAAAAAAAAAACAGAAAATGAAAAAATAAAAAGAAAAAATAAAAAGAAACCATGACAAGGAAAAAAGAAACAAACAAAAAATATATAAAATATTGCCTCTGACTTCAGAGAACTTTTTTATTTAATAGATTGCACAGTGCTAGTAATATTTTTAGGATAAAGATCTTTAAGCATCATTCTATGAAACTTTGCTGTCTTTCCATTACTTCATACGTTAGAATATCCCGAGACTTGGTCCAACATCTAATCAATCCAGGGTGTACTAGGTCTCTGGCAGACTCCTATACCTAAAACGTTACCAAATCAGAAAGTAAAGCTAGTTTAACCAAACATATTATATCTTTGTAAAACTGCATCTACTGGCTGGGCGCAGTGGCTTATCCCTGTAATCCTAGCACTTTGGAAGGCTGAGGCGGGCAGATCACGAGGTCAAGAAATAGAGACCATGCTGACAAACATGGTGAAACCCCTTCTCTACTAAAAATACAAAAATCAGCTGGGCGTGGTGCCGCATGCCCTTAGTCCCAGCTACTTGGGAAGGTGAGGCAGGAGAATCGCTTGAACCCAGGAGGCAGAGATTGCAGTGAGCCAAGACCGCACCACTGCACTCCAGCCTGGTGACAGAATGAGACTCTCACTCAAATAAAACAAAATAATACAATACGAAAAACTGCATCTACCGTTGGTGATTGTGGAACAAACGCAACTCCATCTTGGATGCTAATCTGCCATGTTGACTTCTGATTAACCCCACTCCAAGAAATGCCTCCTAATTTCTACTGTATTTACTGTCCTTAGTGTAAGAATATGTACTTACCATACATCAAAGCAACCTTGATGTTATTGTACAAATTACAAGGCTTGGCACACAGCATTCTTTCCTTCTCTGGCGTGTTAACTTTAATAGTCCTGCTGGAACATGTATATGTACCCTTTCCCTATGATATGTAAGCCTTGGGTCTGGGGGTAACAGTGTAGAGATCTACCTGTCTTGCAGCTTCCCAAAACCATGCTTCCATTGGTAAGTTCCCCCAGGGAGCCACTCTTTCCACTTACAAACTCAATTTGTCTGACTTGTTCTTTGGTTTCTTGGCTCCTTCTGCATTTAGGGGTCTCTTTTCATGAAGGCCATTTCATGGAACAGTGGTGATTACATTCTTTTACAAATGGGGCAGCAAGTAAAGTCCAAGATTTAAATCCTAGTTCTAGCATCTATTAGCTGTGTGACCTTGAACAAGTATTTATTTTTCTCTGACACAGTTTTTGCATTGCGGTAAGAAAAATGTATACATTACAGGATTATTATGAGCATCAGCAGTAAGAAAAATGTATATATTACAGGGTTATTATGAGGATCAAATTGGATAAATATGTAAATTGTTATAAGATTTGTTTCCTTACTCCTGAAAGTCTATACAACATTTGACAATCCCTTCAATAATTTTTCCAGACCTCAAGCTTGTTAGTCTGTATTCTGAATTCAACCACTCCATCTTTCGCAAAGTATGATGACACTTCTCCAGCTCCAGTGGCTAGGCCCTTGCCCATTCTCCTTGATTTCACCGTCAGATCTTGGAGTACTGACATCACGTCTACGGTTCCTTCAGAGTTCTGGGATATTCATTGTCTGGCTGTAGAAATGGGAAGGAATGCTTCTTTTAAGCAATCAAGTTATTTTCTACAACCCTCACCCCTTCATTATGTTGAACTACAATTTTCTTATGTGATAGTGCTTCCAATATGAATTCCCCTTTGCACTCTGGAGACCATGAAAGTAAAAACAGGAACTAAGTGGTTCTGCCTTCCTTTAGAAATTGACTAACTCAGATCAACCATAATAATTCTAAAAGCGTATGGATCCCTTCACCTTGCTGAATCTGAAAGCCAATGGATCTGTACTTGTGGATTTGATTTCCAGCTGTTTGTCAGAAAGTAAAGTCCCACAGTTGGACGTACCGAGTGCTTCTCAAAGGTGTGGTTGAAAGAAACAGTATTTGTAATGGATTACCTGACTGGTATGCAATCCACCCATTCCTCTGTACATCTTTTCATCTCTCTGCCCTCTCCCAAATTTTGTTTCTATTGTATTTCACCTTGATCACGCTGATAATATTTACATTCTGTGCAGAAACATAATTCCCGTAGTTGTTGAGTAATCACGCGACAATTAATCAGATTCAGTGCTCATCACCAGCTCCTTCCCTCCATGGTCTCTCCATCCTCGAGTTTTTCATTTTGAGTCTTTTCATTGTGTGGATTTCTTTACAGGTTTTTTTTTTTTTTTTTTTTTTTTTTTACAAGAAAAGCCTCTGTGTACTAAATTCTGAGCTCTTTGTCTCTGAGAAGTTCTGCTTGGTTCTTTTATACCTGAATGACATATTCACTTACTATCATATTCTTTGGTCGCATCAGTTTCAACATGTCTTAATACAAAAACCATTTCACTGTCTTCCCTATAAAAAAGTCTAAGGCCAGCCTCAATAATCTCACCTTATAGGGTGAGTTCCTTCTTCTTGAATCCAGACATTAAGAATTTTTTTCTTTATTCTTGAAATTTAGTAGCTTGACTATAATATATATCACTGTTGAACATTCTATATCAAAATTTTCCAGAATCTGGTAATCTTTCAGTCTGTAAATTCTTCATTTGGGGAAGTTATCTTGTATTTTATTTCTGAATACATATTTTGCTCCATTTTAGGGGCTCTCTAATTCAAAGTTACAATTATCTTTATGTAAGATCCTCTGTCTTCTATATCTACTAGTTTCTTTCTACTTATTTTACTCAGTGATTTTTATCTTAATTTATTGTGATAATCTCAAGCCTTCCTCTATTGTTAGAATTTGATTTTAATGGAGTCTTTTCTCTTCTTTGCTGTTTTCTTCCTTAGTTTTACAATCTCTTCTTTCATCTCATTCAGTTGCTTTAACAGTCTTATCTTTCAGAACAATCTTACCTTTCAGTTCTTATTTTATTAAATATGTTTTTATTAAGTTATGCATGAAGCAACTGGTTGTATTTCCTTCTGTTTCTTGACTTATGTTTTCTTATATAGGTTTTTGTTTTTTTTGTTTTTTTTTGTTTTTTTTGTGTGTGTGTGTGTGCATGTGTGTGTGTACATTGTAGCAACTGATATGACAATTTTGCATATTTGCTTTGCTGTTACTTTTCATCCAGCTATTTTTAGAGTGATTCTGTTTAGGCATTTTATTGCTCTTGTCTCTCTTCAAACTTAATCCTAGACTGAAATGTTTTCTATCTCCAACCTAATTGAGAGCTTAACACATTATATTCTATTTTTCTGTAGCCTGAGGAAATGGTGAAAAGAGAAACTATGATCTGTATTCTCCTTTGACATTTATTTAGAAGTCCTATACCAGAGTTGTTCCATGTAATCTGAGGATATATCTGATTTCTAGGGAGCATGTCCTCAGTCTTTTTATCCTGTGAGGCCCCAGTGCCTTCTTCTCCATTAGTTCATCTTTATATACCTGTTTTCCTGTTTAACTTTAGCTATTACTTTCATCATTTGTCATTCAAGAAAGAAAGAAGAAAAGAATATACTCTCATTCTGCATCTCTCCAGATTTGAAGGAATTCCTGAGTAATCTTAGAATTTTGTCAACCTTTCAACATAATCTGGAGAAAAGGGGCAAGTTAGGAACTTAGCTGTGGTGCATTTCCCCATTCTGCTCCAAAATCTTTTATAGCTTTCCTAAGCTGCCAGCTTTTAAAGTGTATATATAACATTAGGTTTTCCTCTATTCCTTGGATATTGGAATTTTGTTGTTAGATTTTACTACATTTTGCTTACTTTGTTAGATATTTGAGGAGTAAAACTTTGGGGTGCCATTTCAACCTTGCATATACCTTGAAAGCTCTCAATGCTGTCTCTGTGAAGATGTACAGCAGAAATTTATCTCTAGTCCTAGGACATGGACAGTGGCACTTCCAAGCAAAGGGTCTGTCTTTATCTCATGGGTTCTGAGAACTGAGTAATCGATTATGCTTATCATTTAGAAACTAATTTGAGACCCATTTCTAGCTACGTGAATATGATCATTGCACACATATTTTGGTACTTTCTATATGCCTAACTTCGTCTTATATTTCTTACCCTGATTATCTCTTTATTTTCTCACTGTTAAAAAGATCTTTCTTTACTATCTTTTTAAGTTACTTCAGATCTTTTATGGAAAAAGGTAAAGTACAAGTATATAAATAAACAGTTGCACCAACAATTCCTCCCCCTTCTCCCACAAGGTGATAGATCCATTTCCCTGTTCTAGCTTTGACATGGCTTAAAAACAAATGCATTGTTGTTGTCATCGGCATCCTTTGAGAGGCAGGGCTGTGTTAGCTATCCTGACATTATTGTTAAGGTTGATGCCAAAATTGTGTTTGTTCTTGGTTATGTGCCCTTCCTTCCATCTGCATTGAAATACAATTTGTTTCTGCTTTTCTTAAAATATCTGGTTCTCTTTGCATACTGATACAGCTATCCATGGGCAGCTCAGGCATAGGATGGATAAGACACCTGGCTATTGATAAACTCTCTAAAAATACTCAGTAGCACAAAAATTTTGAGAATTATAGTTACTGGACTTGGAGAAGAAAAGCTGTCTAAGTGTTTGATATACCACCTGAAACCTAATAAACAGGAGCAGGAAAAAATATTTTAAAATTATATTCCTTGTTTTATCTTTTAAAAATAAAGTAAAACAAAACATTGAATCAGTAAGTAGCAAAGAGATTCTTGTCTCTGACCCCACCCCAATGCCAGTCCTCTCCTTGCCTCAGACTCCCATCATCATAAATTTTATGTATTTATTTGAGTCAATGGTTTACAGTTTTATATAATTAAATGTGTCCCCGTAAATATCCAAACACATACTAGGCTTTTCCTTGGTTACTATGAATTACTGCACTCCTATCTAAGGCCAAGCCTCATCTTGAGCACTGGATCCACCCATTTGTGCTTCGTTAAGAATCCAATAATTACTCCTTTGTCTTTCCTGTATCATCAAAATTTTCCTCTCTATTGGATTGTTCCCTATAGTATTCAAACGTGCTTACATTTCTATTTTAAAATATGCTCCTCCACCTTTCTCTCTCTCCTACCACCCACCACATTCCTCTGTTCTCATTTACAGCTCCTTAAGCTGTGTATATACTTTGGTCTCCAGTTCCTCTTCTGCTTTCTCATGTACCCATTTTAGGTTTTCATCCTCACCATTCCAGCAAACAGCTCTTATCAGTGGCAGTTCTTTGTTGCCACATCCAGTCATCAATTTCCAGTCTTCATTTTATTTACTTGATTTGAATAATTCACAATGTTAATCACTCTTTCCTTCCTGAATACCTTCTTCATTTGACTTCCTAAACATCCCTCACTCTTGGTTCTGTTCTTACTTAATTTACTGCTCTTTCTGGGTCTCCCCAACCTCTGAAAATTGGAATGCCCAGGGCTCATTTTCTTCTCTTCTTTCTCTACACTCACTCTCTAAGTGATCCCACACAGTTTCATGGCTTCACAGCCATCTGTATTAGTCCATTTTCATACTGCTATGAAGAAATACCCAAGGCTGGGCAATTTATAAAGAAAAAGAAGTTTAATGGACTCACAGTTCCACATGACTGGGGAGGCCTCACAACCATGGCAGAAGGCAGAGGAGGAGCAAAGGTGTGTCTTATATGGCAGCAGGCAGGTGAGAGTGTGCAGGGAAACTGCCCTTTATAAAACCATCAGATCTCCTGAGACTTATTCACTATTATGAGAAGAGCATGGGAAAAACCTGGTCCCATGATTCAATTACCTTTCACTGGGACCCTCCCACAATATGTGGTAATCATGGGAGCTACAATGCAAGATGAGATTTGGGTGGAAACACAGCCAAACCATATCACCATCTATACCCCGACAACTCCCAAAATTCTTATGCAACTATCCATCTTCATTTTTTTTTTTTTTTTTTTTTTTTGCTAGAAGCAAAAAAAACTCCTTTCAGAATATTCAGGCACAACAGATATCTAACCAATTTTTTTTCTCCTGGAAGATATTTCTCTTTTAATGGTCTGTCTTTTTATTCTGATTGCATTTTTCCCTAAGTCCACTGCACCTATTCATCTCAAGATCTCCTTTCATCTCTCTCCTTGGTTGGATTTCTTGTTTCATGGACCACAAATATTTCACTTTCTTGTTTCATTCTCTCACTTCCGCAGAACACATTCTCCAAATGCATTCTTAGAAGCAGGCAAGGGAGGTAACAAGTTTGGTATTTTTGCATGTCTGAATATGCCTCCATTCTGACATTACCTTGTTTGAATGTTTGGCTTGGTATAGATTCTAGCTTAAAAATGGATTACTTCAGAATGTTTAAAAAGTTGCTTATTGGTTAAAGTGTTCCAATGTTGCAATTTTCCTTTGTATGTGACCTTTTTGGTTTTGTTTTTTTTCCTTTTGGAAGTTTCTCCTTAAGCCCAGGGCTGAAATTTTATGATGATAGGTCTTGGTGTAGATCTTTCTTTTGCTATCATACTGGGCTCTATCAGTCTGAGGACACATACCTTCAAGATCTAGATAATTTTCTTTAATTATTTCTGTAATAATATCCTTCCCATCCATTTTTTTCCTTCTATTTCTGGAATTACTGTTAAGCAGATGTTGAACCTTCTGGATTGGCCTCGACTTGTATTTTTCTGTTTAAAAAAATCTATTATTTATCTACTTTTGACCTTCTGTGAGATTTCAACTTTTTTATCTTTCAAACCTTCTATTTAACTTCTCATTTCTGTTATCACATTTTTTAAATTTCCAAGTGTTCTTTTTTGTTTCCTCAATATTTTTAAAGCATTTTGATTCTGCTTTGTGGTTGCAATAGTTTTATTTTGTTTGTGATTTTTATTTGTTTGTGGATTTCTTCTATAATCTTGCCTCGGTCTAATTTCCTTTTCTAGTTTTTATTAATTATTGTGGGGAGAGGAGAAGATAATTTCTGTTTTTCATGTTGGAAACTTTCCTTGGCTAGTGGTCATTGGCTTTCTGGTCTTTTTTAAGATTGGGGCACTCAAAGCTGATTGAGACCTTTGAATAAATGTGTAAGTGTGCAGGTGATTTGGTGAAGCTATTTCACGCTGGGAAACATTAATGTCAGTACTTTTAGATCTTTTTCTTAGCAAGTCAAAACCTCTAGGGAAGAACTTTGCAATTTCTGCTTTGAAGATATAAACCTGTTTCTTAGAAGCAAAGAAGAGAAGGGACTGCTCACATTTCAGAGTGTGGCTTTTACTTATTCTCATTTCCAGTTTTGTATATTTTCCTTCCATGTGTCTTGTGTCCCTTAGTCTGGAGATCTTTTGATTCACCTTCTCTGGAAGGCTAAACCTCTAGTCTTGTACCAGGATAAAGAAGAAGCCTTCTCCCAGCTACGAACGGGAAATAACGTTATCTACTTGCTCCTGAAAGAGACTTTTAATCAGTCTCATATTTTGGCTCTCAACTTTCTCTCTGCTTTTGGTATCTGGTCCTACCAAATCCTGAGCCTTCCTGTGATATCAAAACATTGTTGCTGTGTTGTTCTCTCCTTCTTTCTTTGAAGTTCTGGGGTTTCTACATTTTTTTTATCCTTGAAATGTTATTTTAATGAAGTGTAGAGAAGTATTGGAAGTAAACATGTGCCTTACTCTGTTATCTTAGCTTACTGCTTAATTTTAATGATGGTGTCTCATATACATATCTGTAATTTTGATATAAAAAAGGTTTAATATTTTTGTTTATGAACTGTCTTATTGAATAATTCTTCCCTATCTCAAATGTGGAAAGATTTTGCACACACACACACATTTTCTTTAATAGTTAAAATATTTTCACAGGTAGATTTTTTAAATCCTTCTTGAATTACTATTAATGTGGTATATTTAAGAGTAAAATTACACTCACCTCAGGTTATTTTCTTGCAGGCTTAATAAAATTCCCCCATAGTAAACAAAGCCACTGGGAAGTTGAACTGGGTGGAGCCCACCACAGTTCCCTTTCATTGGGTTATAAATTGCTCCTTTAGCTTGGAGGAGTTTGCTGTGAACTTCAGAAGGTCACCAACATCAAAAATCAAAGTTAGACAAATCCACGAAGATGAGGAAAAGCCAGTGCAAAAAGCCTGCAAATTCCAAAAACCAGAATGCCTATTCTCCTCCAAAGGATCATAACTCCATGCCAGCAAGGGAACAAAACTGGACAGAGAATGAGTTTGATGAATTGACAGAAGTATTCTTCAGAAGGTTGGTAGCAACAAACTCCTCCAAGCTAAAGGAGCACTTTGTAACCCAATGAAAGGAAACTAAGAACCTTGAAAAAACGTTAGAGGAATTGCTAACTAGAGTAACCAGTTTAGAGAAGAACATAAATGACCTGATGGAGCTGAATAAAATGCACCCATAAAAATGACCTGACATGAACTTAATTTTATACAGGATATTTTAAAAATCAAAGAGTTTTTATTTATGTAGGTTTTCTACTTCTTAAATAAATTTTTTGGTTTATATTTTTCTAAATGTTTTTAATGTTATTTAAGTTTAAAAAGTCATTGGCATTCATTTATAATAATCTCTTATAATTTAAAGTCCATTGTATCTGTAATTCTGTTACTTCATTGTTGTAAATTGTTTACATTAACTTTTCTCTATCTTTCCTGGTCAATTTTGATAGAATTTTGACTGTTTTATGTGTCTTTTCAAATAACTAGCTTTTCTTATGTTGAGTAGTTTTATTTTCTTATTCTTTCTGATTAGCTACATTTCTGCTCTTAAATTTCTATTTCTTTTGTTATAATTTACTTAAGTTGAATTCTTAATTTTCTTTAGTTCCTTGAGTAAAGCATAGCGCATTTCTTTTCAAGACTTCTTGTTTTCTAATAAATGCATTTCTGTAGTGAGGAGATTTCCATTTAAGTATTGCATTGTCTGCATCCTGTGAATCATTAATATGCATTTTAGTTGTTTGCACCTAAATATTTCATACCTAAGTCATGAATTAATAATTGGAGTTCTGAACATTCTCATTAAAATTGATTTCTAATTTCATTGTATTTTTATCAGAGAATGTTATGTGAATGATACTGTGTTTGCAATTTGTTGAATCTTCCTTTGGGACAAAATTCTGGTCGATTTTTATAAATGTTTCATGTGTTCTTGAGAAAATGGTACATTCTCTATTTCTTGGGTAGAGAGTTCTAAATATCTATTGTTAACAGTGCCGTTCAAATCTAATACATTCTGCCTATATTTTTGTCTGTTTGGCCTTTTGTTTTCCAAGAAAGATATATTAAATTATTCTACAATGATTATTGATTTATTAATTTCTCTGTAATTTTTCAGCGTTTGCTTTACATATTTTGTGGCAAGGTTATTCAGAATTGTAATGTTTTCTTGATGGATTAGTCTTTTATTAGCACAAAATGTCTTTGTTCCCATTTCCTTTGAGTTCTATTTGAACAAGTATTAAGTTCTTTACATGAGCTTCCTTTGGTTACTATTTCCCTGTTATATCTTTTTCATCTTTTTATTTTCAACTTGTTGGGAAGTTCACTGTGGCTTGAATGTCTGTCCCTTGCCAAACGCATGTTGAAATGTAATTGCCATTGTAATTATATTAAGAGGTGAGACCTTTAACAGGTGTTTAGACCACGAGGGTTCTACCCTCAAAGGTAGGATTGGTGTCATAAGGATGAATTCAGCCCTCTCTTGTTCTCTCTTGCCTTCTAAGAAGGCCCTTGCCAGAATCTGATATCTTAATACTGGACTTCTCAGCCTCCAGAAAGTGAGCCAATAAATTTCTCCTCACTATACATTATATAGTCTCAGATAAAAGGACTACGACAGTGTCTTTTTGCTTCATAAAGCTGGTTATTTATCAATTTGAGAGTCTTTTAATTTTAATGAGTTTGGCCAACTTGCATTAGTTTTAATTACTAAAATGTTTGGACTGATTTTACAATTTTACCTTTACTTTCTTATTGAGGACGATTTCTCCTTTTTTTCATATGTCCTGTAGCCAGTGAATTCTTATAATCTAACAACTTGTATCGTTTTTCAATTATAGATAATCTTCAGCCTTTATCTCTTCAGAAATTTCCTTTTGCCATTTTCACGTTTATTGTTTTCTGGGTTTTCTATTAAGTATTAAACTTTTTAATCTCCTATCACGTCTTAATTTATATTCTATTTTTCTGTTTCTTAACTTGTCAGTGCTGTATTCTTCAATTCTGTTTTCGCTATTGTTGTTGTTAGGTAGTTGTCTTTTCAATCCACTGTTCGTACTATGTCTTCTCTTTCTTAAAAATTTATTAACATTTTTGGCCAGGTGCAGTAGCTTATGCTTGTAATCCCAGCACTTTGGGAGGCTGAGGATGGTGGATCACCTGAGGTCAGGAGTTTGAGACCAGCCTGGCCAACATGGTGAAACCCCATCTCTACTAAAAATACAAAATTATCCAGGCATGGTGGCAGGTGCCTGTAATCTCAGCTACTTGGGAGGCTGAGGCAGGAGAATCACTTGAACTCAAGAGGTAGAGGTTGTAGTGAGCTGAGATCACACCACTGCACTCCAGCCTGGGCAACAGAGCGAGTCTCCCTCAAAACACAAACAAACAAAAAGTTTTACGATTTCCAGTTTGTAAAAGTATATCTGCTTGCTTTTGCTACATAACCTTTTCTTCTTATTGGAAGTATTCTATTAGCTTTTTACAAATCTCTGTGAGCAGTTTCAGAATATATTTTTATAAGCCTTATAGAATAAATATTATTATACTATCTCCTTTGGTATGAATTGTTCCATTTGTTTTATGAGCTGGATAACTCTCCTAATTAAGCATTTTCTCATGCACTTATCACTTTTGTCTGAAATCTTAACATGCACCAGAGCTTTTCGCCCATGGAAACTCCTCATTTCATGTGGTTTTTTAGTTGCCTTACTAAGGTGCTCCAGGTTGAACAGAGACAAACCAAGCTTCTCAATTAGAGGCTTATAGGCTTTATCCCTGTGAGTGGAACTAGTTACAATGTCCTGCTCACATATCATCTCAGCTGAAGTATTCTCACAGCTGCCTCTCTTTTCTTCCAATAGGAGAGTGGTACATTGTGATTGTATCCTGAATTTTCAAATAAAGTTAATTCAGATTTTTTTAAATTTTTCTTTCTCTTTTCTTTTTTTTGAGACAGAGTCTTGCTTTGTCACCAGGCTGGAGTGCAGTGGCATGATATTGGCTCACTGCAACCTCCCCTTCCCCGGTTCAAGGATTCTCCTGCCTCGGTCTCTCAAATAGCTGGAACTACAGGTATGCACCACCACGCCCAACTAACTTTTTTGTATTTTTAGTAGAGACAGGGTTTCACCATGTTGGCCGGGATGTTCTCGATCTCTTGACCTCGTGATCCACCCGTCTTGGCCTCCCAAAGTGCTGGGATTACAGGAATGAGCCACCGCGCCCGGCCCCAGTTTTTTAACTGTTGGGAGAGCAGTCTGGCACTCGGCTTTATTCCTGTCTTTTGCAACAATAGTGTTATGTTCACTAGCCATTTCTGTGTGGGCCTTGAAACATCTGAATCCATTTTCTGCATCTATTCACTCTTTTCTGTGGGCCTCATGGTTTCATTCTCCACTATGGCCTTTCCTATTATTCTTGAAACTTGGAAATTCTTCTATTATGCCTTTTTAACAAAGCTATTTCAAATATATTTAATATTTAATTTGTATATTAAGGAAATATGAAGTCTATTTTAAATATTTCATTTAATTTCTATTCTTTGAGAGCAAAATAATAATAATTTTGTAGTTGCTCACTTAGCTGTGTTAACTGATGTCCAAAGTCAACTTACCAAATATTTTTTTCTTTGAGGGTATAATCTGCATTAAACAGTTCCTGTTTATGATGATAATAGGAAGTCAATATAGCAACTCTCCAATAAGAACCAAGATCCCAAAAAGCAAAAGGAAAACCAAAATAAAGATCTAAAGAATTTTTATTTTTATACTTTATTTTATGAAATTTGAACTATCATGAGAATAAAGCTATTTGTGATTCATAAAAATAAGAACAACAATTTTTGTTACATTCCCATATTAGACAACTATTTTTGTATTTTTTCATGAATGTGTTTTAGATGACTATACCTGTTAGACAACTATTAGATATAGATTTGTGTTTTTTCATGAATATTGTCATTTGTCCTTCTTAACAGTACACTGACAGTAGATAGTATAGCAGAAGTCAAAGCAATGGTTATAAGTTCAGTACTCTGAAATTTTCTTCACTTAAGAACAATTACATATAGATTTATAGTATTATTTGATTGATTTTTTTCCCAGGATTTTATCCCTTTGCATAAAACTTCCCATTGATATATCTAGGGAAGCTTTGCTTGGAACATTATAACCCCTTCTCACAATTAAGGTCTTGTTACAGAATGTGCTTAATGTGTACATGTACCACAGTTCTCCTATGAACTCCCTTTGAACTTTACAGTGAACCCTAGTGCAGAAGATAACCTATATCTTAATGACTTTCCATGGACTACATAAGCTTAAAAGGAAGAGAAAGGTTTTTATTTCCTTGCTTCATGATTTTCTCACCTAAAAAATAAAAAAGTAAAGATTTTTCCTTCTCCTCTGAAACCTCAATATTATGGTTCAAACATCTTTATAATTGAATTTCACGGCTTAAAGTTTAAGTGCATAGAAGAATAATCACCTTGCTTGTGATTTAGCAAAAGATTTACAGAGTAATCTGTATTTGCTCTGCTGAATATTACTAGATTCCTATTTATGAGTTCCCAAAGGTGAAATAAGATTTTAGAAACCAGTTTGGGGCCCTTGGTTTATTATCTTATAATGTCTGTAGTCTCTATAGTGATAACATGTGTTTTGTTTCTGATATTGGTGATTAGCTGTTCTTTCTCTTTTCACTTAATGAGTCCAGCTAAGGTTTTACTGAAATTAATCTTTTCAAAGAACTAGCACTTGTTTTTGTTAGTTTTCTCTATTGCCTGCTTTCTACTTTTTTAAAATAAAGTTATGCTCCTATCTTTATTATTTTCTTCCTTTCATCTACAATTTATTTAACTTACTCTTCTTTTTGTAATTTCTGAAAGTGAAATGGAAGGTCACTCATTTTAGATTTTTTTCTGAATCTAGGCACTTAAAAGTATGTTTCAGCCAAGCATGGTGACTCATGCTGGTAATTACACCACGTTGGAAGGCCAAGGTGTGAGAACCACTTGAACCTGGGAGTTCCAGACCTGCCTGGACAGTACAGTGGGATTCCGTCTCTACAAAAAAATAAAATAAAATAAAATAATTATCCAGGCATGGTGTCACGTGCCTGTAGTTCCAGCTACTTGGGAGGCTGAGCCAAAAGGGTTGCTGGAACCCAGGAAGCTGAGGATGCAATAAGCTCAATCATGCCACCACACACCAGTTTGGGTGACAGAGCAAGACCCTGTCTCAAGAGAACAAGCAACAACTAAAACCTGTGTTTCACTCTATGCACTGCTTTAGCTCATTCAATTTAAAATATTCTCTAATTTCCCTTGTATGTCTTTTTTGATCCATAAATAATTTAGAAGGGTGGTGTTAGTTTCCAAATATTTGTGATTTCCTCTGAAATAGATTATTCCCACCGATTTACTTCTGATTTGTTTCACAATGTGCTTTGTATAATTTTAATACATTTAAATTCATTTAAACTTGTTTTATGGCCCAACATATGGTCAGTCTTGAAAAATGTACTTCTTTTCACTTGAAAAGAAGTGTGTTTTTCAGTTCTATAAATGGTGTCCTATGAATTTCAATTAGATCATG
The DNA here is from genome assembly GCA_004027715.1 of Plecturocebus donacophilus. Taxonomy (NCBI): domain Eukaryota; kingdom Metazoa; phylum Chordata; class Mammalia; order Primates; family Pitheciidae; genus Plecturocebus; species Plecturocebus donacophilus. The sequence continues at coordinate 19,725 of PVKP010007225.1, forward strand.
GGGGTTGATAATGTTAAAATCTTCTAAGTCTACTGATTTTTTAAAATCTAGCTGTTGTATTAATTGGTGAGAAAAAGAGTCTTGAATATAATACTCTGAGTATAAAATTGTCTATTTTTTTTTCATTCTGTCCATTTTTGCCTGATATATTTTGAAACTCTGTTCTTAGGTCTATACACATTTATAATTATGTCTACCTGATCAATTGTTCTTTTTTCTCATAATAAAATATCCCTCATCTCTTCTAATATTCTGTGGCTTGAAGTTCATCTTACCTGGTATGAATATAACCATGCCAACTTTCTTATGCTTACTGTGTGCATGGTTTATCTTTTTTCATCGATCTATTTTCAATGTAGCAGTGTCTTTCTATTTAAAGTGCTTCTCTTGAGAGCAGCATATATTAGTCTTGCTTCTATGTTGACAATCTCTGCATTTTAATTGTAGTGTTTTATATCACTAATATTTAATGTAATTATTGACATGATTTTATTTCAGTCTATTATTTTATTATTTGTTTTCTGTTTGTCTCCTCTATTTTGTTGTTGTTTTCAGTTTTGTTTTAGAGACAGGGTGTTGCTCTGTCATCCAGTGTAGAGTGCAGTGTTGTGGTTATAGTTCACCGTAACCTTGAACTGCTATGCCCAAGTGATTCTCCTTCTCCAGCCTCCTGAGTAGCTAGGGCTATAGTGCACACCACCAAACCTGGATAACTTAAAAAATTTTTCTTCGAGTCTTGCTATGTTGCTCAGACTGGTCTCAAACTCCTGGCCTCAAGCAATCCTCCCACTTCAGCTTCCCAAATTGCTGGGATTAGAGTTATAAGCCACTTCACCTCAGTTGTTTTTGTTGTTTTTTTGTTGTTCTTTATTCTCCCTTCCCTATCTTCTTGTGTGATAATTTACATGTTTTTTATTATTTCATTTTATCTGTTGGATCTTTAACTATACCTCTTTGACTAGATTTTCTTTTGGTGGTTACTGTAGGGGTTACAATTTCCAGGTCTAGCCTTTCATAGTCTACTTAGAGTTAATGTCCTTCAGCTTCTCATAACAGATAGACTGAAAATAAAGAATACACATATATCCAGATAAAGACTTGTACACACATGTTCGTGGTGGCTTTTTTTCTAATAACCAAAAACTGGAAATGACCCAGTTGTCATCAACAGGTACATAGATAACATATTGCTGTCTACATCTAATCTATAGAACATTATTCAACAATGCTTTTTAGTAACCAACTTTTATTAGTCTTTGCAAAACATTTAGTTCAGTTTTTAAAGAAAAAAGTTGTTTTCTAATTCACCCTCATATTTAAGAGAAGTTTATATAATATTTATTTAAATCATGAGTCATCAATAACATTCTAATTAACAGATTTTTGGAATGAGTACAACTGACTCATGTAGAGTGTACAAAATTCAACAGGTGGGAGTGAGAACATTTAGACAGCCAGGGAATGGCCTCCTGGGTACTTTACAAGAGGTAGGCATCTGTCAGTATATTCCTTAGTGGGAAGACAGAGAGTTGGCTAATCTGGCAAGTTGGTTAGTGGTAGTTAAGAGAGCCTTTGATATATCAAATTGCCTTCCAAAGGTGGTATAGGTTTATACTTTCACACAGTGATTTTAAATGTCCCCATCTCTTGAAAGCATTAACAAATTTTAAAATCTTTGCCTATTTTAAAATGGTTGTTTTGAGAGCCCCCAGCATAACTGGGGTTCCAGTATGAAGGCAGGTAGCAACCCCAGTTTAATGGGAAATGAAGGGGACCTCTAACCCCCTTGCATGTTCACAGTGTGCCTTCCATGGGTTACTTCATTTACCTGGCAGAGAGCGTAATGTGACATTGCCCAGCTTGCAACCAGAGGGTCCCTCATATGGGAAACTTATTCATGCTGGCAGACACCCTTGTGGTTATTGTCTGACCTATGTCCAGTTTATGCCTACTTGACCAGTGCTCTGGGGCTGGAAGCTTGCCCTTGTGTTCTTTCCAAGGCCAGGAACCCAGGGAAAACCTGGCCTAGGGCAGCCCCTAGTTCTTCAGATGGAAGGTGCAAATTCAATATACAACCACAATAGGAAACACATTCAAAGGCTGCTTACTTCTAGATGCCGGGCAGGGAGGGCACAGTGAGTTGAGAGGGCAGTCCTTCCTTCCAGTCATGTGAGGCAGGAATGAAGAGTTAGGCAGAGAGAGAAAGTAAAAGTGGGAGGGAGGGATACAGGGAGATAGAGAGGTCACTAGCATATATACAAGAGAACACAGAGGGTCCCTTTAAGTTCATGTGTAAATGCCTGTATTAGTTCATTTTCACACCGCTGATAAAGACATACCAAGGTAATTTATAAAGAAAAAGAGGTTTAATGGACTCACAATTCCATGCGGCTGGAGAGGCCTCAAGATCATGAGAGAATGCGAAAGGTGTGTCTTACATACATGGTGACAGACAAGAAGAAAAGAGAACCAAGTGAAAATTGTTTCCCATTATACAACCATCAGATTTCATGAGACTTACTCATTACAACAAGAATAGTATGGAGGAAACCACCCCCATCATTCAAATATGTCGCACCAGGTCCCTCCCACAACACGTGGGAATTATGGGAGCTATAATTCAGGATGAGATTTGGGTGGCAACATACCCAAACCATATCAATGCCTGAATGGTTCATTGAAAGGATAGCAGCAAGCCCACTCTGCTAACCTGGAGAGATGCCTCTAAGTCCTCATCTTTGGCCACCAGATTGAGCCATCTGGGTGGGTGCAGACCTGGAAACTGTGTCAAGGGTGACTGAGCCTTGCCTCTGTCACAAGAAAGCTAAGCCTGGATTCAAAATAGATGCCTAGGCAACATAAAATTATAATAATTTGCTATAATTGCATCTCACTGTTATTTCAGTTTTCATGCCTAGACTCCTAGTGGTCAATTTTTGGTACATTTTTAGTACATTTAGTACAACACTTTTTAGGCATTTTCTGTACAATTGGCACACATGATTGTTAACAGCAAGGCAGCTGTACTAAAGAGAGCTCCCCTCTCCTGCACCTGCTGGTGGGACTGGAGGCAGGAATGACTATAAGGAAGTAGGTGTGGAAAGATGCCTGGGGGTCTTTGTAACTCAGGTATTGTAAAGCCCAGTAGTTGACCTCTGATCATAGCAGGTTTGTATCATTTTCCTTCATTTCTAATTAAAGTGTTATCTCTATTTAGTACACTTGACACAAAATTTATTGTTTCAAACTTAGACTGTATTAATTTTTAAGTTCCGAAGTAAAAAATAAAACTTAGGCCCCTCTTATGTTCCAGTTTCTTATCCTGAAGGCTGTCATTATTCTATTATGAGTGTTTGCGGAGGAGAGGAGAAAAAAGTAGGTTAGAGTTATCTCACATTTTTTTTCCTTATAAACCTTAATTAGAAAGGTTTCATGGAAATACTTTCGGCTTACCCAATCCATTTATTCCTTGTAAAGCTTTTATACTTTGCACAGTCAGAAATGGCTTTTATCTCGTGCACAAATGAAATCAAAATAAAAATGCAGATTGAGGTATCAGCTACTTAATACCTATAATTCTAGCAGTTCTGAGCAGCACAGCAGGTGAATAGTAATAAAGCCCCACACCTGACAGAAAAGAAGGGAGCAACAAGATATATTTGGTTCATTAAGTGTTCCAGGACTTTCGCTATAAATCCATTCAATAAAATATTTTCTTATGGGCCCGGTTTCTTCAAGTCATTGAGGGATTCAAAAAATATATTGTTTTTAAGTATATAAGTTAGACTTTTATATTATGTATAAAGATGAATACAACCGAATCATCTAGTAGCATCTTAGAGGCATGATAACATGTAAACACCAAGTACATGGATAATCTATGGGTGCTTTTAAATGTAGAGAATTTAAAAATTCAAGGTATGATAAGGTCAACAGATCAGGAGACGACTACCATTGAAAAGATAGCTCGTTACTCACAGTTCCAAGAGGAGAGAGCACACCGTGCTGCCGGGAGCCACCCAGCGAAGCACCAGGGTCAGTCAGGAGTGAAGGGGGAAAGAGAGGAACGGTGGGTTAGAGCCTTTATGGTGGTTTCCATGGGGAGGAACAGGATAGGCAGGTAAACAGGCTTAAGATTGGCTAGTTTGAATACTTTCAGTGGCTCTGGGCCATAGAGGTGTTCCTCAGTTGTCTGGCATCTGGCTGACCCTAGAGGGATTGGGGCAGGTGGAATATTAGTGGCCTGCGGTGTTAGATAAAGGAGGTAGATGGGAGTGTGACTTTGGATTGGTTGGTTGACATTTGAAATGCACACTCTTGGCCACCTAAGTGGCTCATGCCTATAATCCCAACACTTCGGGAAGCTGAGGAGGAAGGATTGCTTGAGCCCAGGAGTTCAAGATCACCCTGGGCAAAAGAGTGGGACCCTCATGTCTATAAAAAATTTTAAAAATTAGCTGGGCATGGTGGCGTGTGCCTGTAGTCCCAGCTACTTGGGAGGCTGAGGCAGATGGATCACTTGAGCCCAGGAGTTCTGGCCTGCAGTGGGCTATGATGGTGTCACTGCACTCCAGCATGGGTGACAGAGTGAGATCCTGTCTCAAAAAAAAAAAAAGAAAAAGAAAAAAGCACATGCTTGTGGGCAGTTGTTTACTATTTCTAGGACTCGGTTTGCTATGGCAGGGGGGCAGTCTCTCCAGGGTCAGCAAGCTCCAGATGTCAAAGCATCAGAATGCAAAAATAAAAGACGCAGTTAAACAGTGGTGACACAGTTAAACAGTGGCATAAACAGTATTCATGATCCCACTCATCTCTGTGTCCATTTGGAATTCAGTCAGCTATTCCAAGCATAAGCTGGTTTCCTACATTTTAGTGTGTACACAATTTACTCAGCCCTCTGGGTCATAGTGATGGTGATACAAACAACAAAAGCTTTCTGTTTACTTAAGGAATAGAATAAAAACAATAGCAGCTCTGGAACCCAAGTTAATTCTCCACATTTTCATGTCAGCATATTTGTTTTTAAGAGTAGAGGATGCATAAAATAGAAATATTGCCATAAGCAACTCAAAAAGAATTTGGAAAACTAGTTACACACAGTAGAAAAAGGGGGAAATCTTCCACATTACCTATCATTTGTTTCTAATATCAACACCAGCTACATCTTCTCACCACTCAAACTGTAAGTATTTTGAGAATCACACAGCATTATTAACCTAGCAATTTGCATGACCCATAGTAAAAATATTAGACTAGAGAGGACCAGAACACCCAAGGGATAAGCTTGACAGTTCTCTTTCTCCTCAGACCCAAGTACATCTCATTCAAGTCAAAGCCTAGCTTCAGGAGTGCCTGTCTGGAACCTGAACTTGCAAGGAAGGGAGAGAGAGTGGGCATGGGTGGGGGGTGATCAGGGAGACCCTGCCAGGCCTGCAGGCCTGGAGACTCAACTCCATGATGAGCTCTGATTTAAGGGCCAGGCTGCAGGATTTGAAGTTTGTATCTTGCTATTTTGTTTGTTCTTTTACTTGACAAGAGATAAAGAAGATGGGGAATGAGGTAAACTCTCTCACAGAGACAGCAAGTGACCAGTGGCTTTTTAAATCCATAACTCACAAGCTTGTTAACACCAAACAGATCTAAACATAGCACTAGTAATTGTGGTTACACAACTGAAGGAAAAAATGCCATGGTAAGACAAACTAGCCATCCTTACTCAAGTAAGAAAGTGAATTGTAAATTTCCTGTAAAGTGCAACATTGCAGTAGTGGGCCTTTCCCATACAACAAAAAGATAGAAAATCTGATATACTGGGAGGCTGGGAATAAGGCTCCTTTCTAAAGATTCCCAAAGAAAATAAACAAACACACGAAAGTCTAATAAATAAAAAGCTGAGAGTTGGCTATTTCCCCCCTCATGCTAACTTAGCAAGGATCTGCAGAATATTATCATTGCCATTGTGCAGTGGAGGAAAAAAAGCATCTAGAGGATAATGACAGAATCAAAATCAGGTACCTAACAAGCAAGATAAACAGTGCCCATTTCATATTGTAGACTATTTTCTATTTTCTCTATACCCTCATTGTCTTCCTGGTCATCAATCAGCCTACTATAAAGACCAATCAGCTAGAAAAATAGAGGAGAGTGTCAAAAGAGATCTTTAACACTGAACCAAGCGTACTGAGAAAATATCTTAGAATTTATGGAATAATTTTTACACTAGTGAAGTGACAGGACTTAAGTAAGAAACATTTAACAAGTAATATGGAAGCTTGATAACCCTTGTCAATAAAATACTTTGGAAGATTAAATCACAAAAGATTCTGAATAGCCAAAGTGATCTTGAACAAAAAGAACAAAGCAGGAACCATTACACTACCTGATTCAAAATACGCTGCAAAGCCATAGTAACCCAAACAGCATGATACTGGCATAAAAGCAAACATAGGCCAATGGAAGCGAACCCAAAACCCAGAAATAAATCCATGAATTTCTGATCAGTTGACTTGTGACAAAGGTGCCAACCACACACAATGGGGAATGGACAGTTTCTTCATCAGCAGTACTGGGAAAACTTGATATTGACATGCAGAAGAATAAAATTAGAACTTTATCACTTATCATGTGCAAAAATTACCTCAAAATGGATTAAACTCTTAAACATAAGACCTAAAATTTTAAAACTACTAAAAGAAAACATCTTTTAGTAGTTTTCTATCAGTCTCTACGGCATTGGCTTAGGCAATAATTTTTTGGATATGACCTCCCAAACATAGGTAACAAAAGGGAAAAAAAGGTAATTGAGATTGTATTAAACTAAGGTTCTGTACAGCAAAGAAAATAATCAACAAAGAGATAACCTACTGAATGAGGTAAATATTTGCAAACCATACATCTGATAAAGAGTTAATATACAAAATATATGAGGAACTCAAACAACTCAATAGGAAGAGAACAAATAACCTGATTTTAAAATGGGCAAAGGACTTAAAGAGACATTCATCAAAAGAAAATGTACAAATGTCCAACAGATACATGAAAAAATACTCAACATTGCTAATTATCAGAAAAATACAAACTAAAACCATAATGAGATATTATCTCACACCTTTTAGAATGACAACTATCAAAAAGACAAAAGATAGAAAGTTTTGGGGAGGGTGTGGAGACACTCTTGGTAGGATAGCCATTATGGAAAACATCAAGGAAGTTCCTCAAGAATTTAACAGTAGAATTCCCATATGCTCCAGGAATCCCACTTCTGGGTATTTATCCAAAAGATATGTATTAATCTGTTCTCACATTGCTATAAAGTACTTCCTAAGACTGGGTAATCTATAAAGGAAAGAGGTTTAGTTGACTCATAGTTCTGTATGGCTGGGGAGGCCTCAGGAAACTTACAATCACAGCAGAAGATGAAAGGAAGACAGGCACCTTCTTCACAAGGTGGCAGGAGAGAGAATAACTGAAGAAGGAACTTGCCAAACACTTATAAAGCCATCAGATCTTGTGAGGATTCACTCACCCATCATGAGAATAGCATGGGGAAAAAACCTCCATGATTCAATTACCTCTACCTGGTCTCTCCCTAAACACATGGGGGTTACGGTGATTATTGGGAATACAATTCTAAATGAGATTTGGGTGGGGACACAGCCAAACCATATTATTTCATTTCTAGCCCCTCTCAACTCTCATGTCCTCACATTTAAAAAAAAATTTTTTTTTTAAATCTTTTCAAAAAATAAGCCCTTGCATTGAGGGCTGACTTTCAATAAATCACAGCGAGGGAGCTGCTCTGCTGTGTATGAAATCCTGACCCAGAAGCAGATTGCCTATGAATGGTTTAGTGCCAGGTTCCCCATGAACATGTGTTGTGTTGGGCAAAGAGGCAGCCACCTTTCTGGCTGCACCCCATTTCCCAGAACAAGAGACTCTCTGCACCAGATCCTGGTCCCAGTTGTCCTCACATTTCAAAACACAATCATGCCTTTCTAATACTCCCCCAAAGTCTTAACTCATTTCAGCATTAACCCAAATGTCAAAGTCCAAAGTCTCATCTGAGACAAGGCATGTTCTTTCTGACTAGGAGTCAGTAAAATCAAAAGCAAGTTAGTTACTTTCTAGATACAATGGGTGTTCAGGCATTGGGTAAATACACCTTTTCCAAATGGGGGAAATTGGTGAAAATGAAGGGGCTACAGGCCCCATGCAATTCCGAAATCCAATGGGACAGTCAAATCTTACAGCTCCAAAATGATCTTTTTTGACTCCGTGTGTCTCATCAGGTCACGCTGATGCAAGTGTTGGGCTACCACAGCCTTGGGCAGCTCCACCTTGTGGCTTTGCAGGGTACAGTCTTCCTCCCAACTTCTTTAACGGACTGGCATTGAGTGTCTGCAACTTTTCCAGGTGCACAGTGTGAGCTGTTGGTGGATCTATCATGATGGAATCTGGAGGACAGTGGCCCTCTTCTCATAGCTTCACTAGGTAGTGTCCCGTAAGAACTCTGTGTGGGGGCTCTAACCCCATATTTCCCTTCTGCACTTCCCTAGCAGAGGTTCTTCATAAGAGTTCCACCCCTGCAGCAAACTTCTGCCTAGACATCCATGTATTTCTATACATCTGCTGAAATCTAGGTGGAGTTTCCCAAACCTCAATTCTTGACTTCTGTGCACCTTCTGGCCCAACATATGTAAGCAACCAATGCTTGGGGGTTGTACCCTCTGAAGCAATGGCATGAGCTGTATATTGGCCTCTGTTAGCCACAGCTAGAACACAGGGCACCAAGTCCTGAGACTGCACAAAGTGGCAAGGCCCTGAGCCCAGCCCACAAAACCACTTTTTCCTCCTAGGCTTCTGGGCATGTGATGGGATGGGCTGCCATGAAGACCTTTGACATGTCCTGGAGACATTTTTCCCATTGTCTTAGGATTAACATTTGGCTCCTTGTCACTTATGCATATTTCTTCAGCCAGCTTGAATTTCTCCCCAGAAAATGCGGTTTTCTTTTCTATTGCATTTGTCAGGGTGCAAATTTTCCAAATTTTTATGCTCTGTTTTCCTTTTAAACATAAGTTCTGATTCCAAACCATCTCTTTGTGAATGCATAAAACTGAATGTTTTTAAGCGCACCCAGGTCACATCTTGAATGCTTTTCTGCTTAGAAATTTCTTTTGCCAGATAAGAAATTTAAATAATCTCTCTCAAGTTCAAAGTTAAATTACCCTAAATCATCTCTCTCAAGTTCAAAGTTCAACAGATCTCTAGGGAAGAAGCAAAATGCCACCAATCTCTTTGCTAAAGCATAGCAAGAGTGACTGGACCTTTGCTCCAGTACCCAAGAAGTTCCTCATCTCCATCTGAGATCACCTCAGCCTAAACTTCATCATCCATGTTACTATCAGCATTTTGGTCAAAACCATTCAGTAAGTCTCTAGGAAGTTCCAAACTTTCCCACATCTTTCTGTCTTCTTCTGAGCCCTCCAAACTGTTCCACCTCTGCCTATTACCCACTTCCAAAGTTACTTACATATTTTCAGATATCTTCATAGCCATTCCCCACTACCTTGGTACCAATTTACTTATTACTTCACTCTCAAACTGCTATGAAGAACTTCCCAAGACTGAATAATTTATCAAGGAAAGAGGTTTTATTGATGCAGAGTTCCATATGACTGGGAAGGCCTCAGGAAACTTACAATCACAACAGAAGGTGAAAGAGAGGCAGGCACTTTCTTCACAAGGCAACAAGAGAGAGAATGACTGAAGGAGGAACTTGCCAAACACTTATAAAACCATCAGATCTCATGAGAATTCACCTACCATCACGAGAACAGCATGGGGGAAACCACCCCATGATTCAATTATCTCTACCTCCTCTCTCCCTTGATGATTATGAGGATTATGGGGACTACAATTCAAGATGAGATTTTAGTGGGGACACAGCCAAACCATATCAGGATATGAAATCAATTTGTTGAAGAGATACCTACATTTCCATGTTTACTTCAGCATTATTCACTATAGCCAACATATGGAAGCAAGTTAAATGTCCATCAGTGGATCAATGATTTTTTTAATGTAGCATATAAATGCTACGGAATACTTTTTAGCCTTAAAAAAGGACATCCTGCCATTTGCAGCAATCTTGATGGACCTGAAGAGCATTGTGCTAAATGAAATAAGCAAGACACAAAAATACAAATACTCCATGATCTCACTTTAAAAAGTCTATTCATAGAAGCAGAGAGTAGCATGGTGTTTATCAGAATATTGGTCAAAGGTTAGAGAGAAGAAAAACATTGAAGAGATCTGTTGTACAACATGATGACTATAATTAATAACAGTGTATTATATTCTTGAAAATTACTATTTTAATTGATCTCACAAAAAATGATAAATATATGAGGTAATACATGTGTTTTAAAAAATAAGCCAAATAAAGTATTTATGGAGGATTAAAAATATTTCAGGTAGAATGAAAACTCAGCTGTTTGGATAAAGGTTGTTTTATAATAATGTGACAGCAATTATTTAGCTGTGTATTTTCATTACAAGTCAGTTCTCAACCCTTCTCTTTACAGATTTTACAAAAAGCAAGAAAATTCCCAGTGAAGTCACCTATTGATCAGAACATTGGTAGTCTCTTTATCTCTGGTCTCATGAAATAGTAAACAAAATGGCAAGAAACACTTCAGAATTAAGTTTGAGGTGACAAAATCTTTTTACATGTTTCCTTTCTTATAATCTCTTCTTATATTTTAGCCACAGAGGTATTCTTTTCTGAGATACCTTCACTCTCCTTAAGAATCTATAAATCAAACTGTAGCTAAGGAAAATCCGTGCAGTCCATTGTAATGGAAGCGGGAGACAGCAGCCACTGGGTCAGAGAATACATTCTAAACTGTATGCTCCTTCAATACCTAGTTTGCTGAGGGTTTTTTAATATGAAGCGATGTTGGATTTTATCAAAAGTTTTTTTCTGCATCTATTGAGATCATCATATAGTCATTAAAACTCATGTTCTCGCCCCATCCAGCTCCCTCCATCTCCACCTCGGGCAGGGGACAAGAGACAGTGTTCTCTTAGGCCACAATTTGAGATTCTAATATAAAAAGCAAAATACAACTTCAAAATATTTTCTACATTTTTCTCTTTTTCCTCACAATTTTTGAGGATTTAGTTCTGACCAGCGAATATAATGAAAGAACTGATTGTGGTTGAACACATCAAAGAAATACCTTTTTCAGGATATAATCTTCTCAATAATTATACTGCTCAATTCTTTTTAGTTAATCATCTTGTTTATTATTTGATTTTTCTAAATTGACATAGTTATTTGTCTCATTTTACTCTAAAACTATTTTAAAATTTCTAAGTTTAAAACACTCATATTAGCATGTCTGTTCTCATACTCAAAATATGAGATAGTCCTGGGGTTCATTGAAGAGAAAAACTGGTAAGAGTTAGACAGTAATAAACAAAGATACTAGCACAGAATATAGATTCAAACCCAGAGAAAATGTGTTATGATTCAAAAATACATTATTTAAGCTCCTTATTCTTAAAAAAATCTCTTGTGATTTGCATTCAGTCCTTAAGGGGTTCAGAAATCAAGAAAGAAAATTAGTTAATTAAGTCTATAAAAAGAATCCTTCTGGAAGATGTGGTTAAAATTTGGGGGAGAAAGTACACACGAAATGTCACAGAAGATGTCTCTTTATATTATCATAGAATCATTTAGGTGGATGGTTAGAAGCTTATAGCTAGAATAGATCTCCAGAGACTATGTTGTAAGAAACCATATTCTTTTGGCACATACAGGGACCAGATGCTCCGTGAAGTCTTCCATCATTTACCTCCTCTAATACCACGATGTGCAGGTGTATAAAATCCTTATATAAGTGTCTGAGTATTGCAGGGTATTCTACAGGAAGAAAGAGAAGAGCTCTGTTGATTTTAAAGAAACTCTTCATGTCTGCACATATTTGAACACCAAAGCAATTCTAGCTTTATGCCAAATGAATTAGGTTTTAGTCGCCTCTATAAATTCTCTTAAGAGACTGGGGATTACAGTGGCTTAGATTTCTTTAAAATTACTGAAGGCAGAAACAGATTGGAAAAAAAAAGGTAGAAGGCCCTGGAAAAAGCGTTCTTGGTCACCATGGTCCCTTGGGGTTTTACATGGGTCCTTTTGGTCAGGCAGGTGATTAAAGTGGCCATAGTGGGTTGGCTGAAAATTAATTCTACATTATTCCATACACATCTTGGTCTCATGTGCATTTGTTTTGCAACTATGAAAAAAGATATCATTTCTGAAAAACTGTTTCTGATGCATTACTGTTTACACAAAATAAAGAATATTGCAAATAGATTTTTAAATTATGTAAATAAAAGTAACCAGATTCACCCTGACATTCCAATTCATGTGGGGCTCTCTGAGACAGCAAATGCCCTATCCATTTCAGGGCTGGACTTGAGCTGCTCTCTCATAAATCCTACTGCAATTAAACATCCAGAAATCACTTTTGCATCTGAAAGCTCAGCACTTGAGTTTGTGCTTCTAAAGTCATCAGGCCATTAGTAAACACTGTCTGGATTTTTAGCTTTGTGATTACATTGGGCCCACTGGGATATACTAAGATAATCCCCCGCATCTGAACATCTTTAATGTAATCTTATCCACAAAGTCTCTCTTCCTTATAAAATCAGAGTCGCAGATTCTGGGGATTAGGATGCGGACTTCTTTGGAAAATCACTATTTAACATTCTATAGCTCTGAACTACTTACACTCCACTACCTACCCTTGGGCTTGGACTTGGGCTCGGGGATGGGGTGAGGGGGATCTTCCCTTGCCTGCCTGTGTTCCCATGGTGGCACTGCCTCTGGTCTACAGCATCTGAAGCCAGTGGAGGGTGTGCTGGGTATCTTTTGCTCTGTTAGTCACTCTGAAGATAACAGCTCAGTCACCAACCTCCACTCTCACTATTGCCATGAACTATGTGTATAGCTCTGATGCAGCAATACTGGGGCAACCCTGGGCTGATTCACCCAAGTGGGCTGTTTTGAAACCTACCAGACCCTCCCTCCCAAATCCTAATTATGATAATTCTTTGAGCAAAAATTATTTGTGTTTTATTTTCCAGCTGTTTTCTATCCTTATTACTGGAAATTATAATAATTTACGATGGATTAAAAAGTTATATGCAAAAAGCTAAACTACAAAGCCTTTTAGAAGGGACTGTAAGAAATATTTGTGTTTTATTTTCCAGTTGCTTCCTATCCTTATTACTGGAAACTATAATAATTTATGATGGATTAAAAGCTTATATGCAAAAAGCAAAATTACAAAGCCTTTTAGAAGGGACTATAAGAAATATCTTCATGACTTGGAAGGAAGGAATAATTTCTTATATAAGATATAAAAATCTCTGATTAGAAAAAAAGACTACTTTGTTCTTCATGGAAATATTATAAAAAGACATTATACAATATTTCTTTATGGAAATATTTTTAAAAAGACTAAAAAACTAAACCTGAGTAGAAAATATTTGTAGTACACATAATAGATAAGGATTAATATTCAGAATATATAAAGAGCTTCTGTAATAAGAAAAAAAACAGACAACACAAATTTTTAAGTATGCAAAATTCTTGAACCGGTTCTTCACATGGAAGGAAATCCAATAGCCATTATTAACATGGGAGCAAACTCAACTTCATTAGTAATATGGGAAATGCAAAATAAAATAACAAAGAGAAACAATATATTCATTAAAATTGTCATATATAAAAAAATCTGAAAATACTCAATGTTTGTGTTTGTGTGAAGGTGAAATATCATATACTCTTATACTCTGGCCCTGCTGATGAGAAGGAAAATGGAAACTGCCTCTTTGAAAAACAATAGTGTTAGCTAGTAAATTGGAAGCTATACATACGATATCACCTAGTTATTCCACATTAGATTTATTTCCTAGAGATTATCTGCTTTTATGTATAAGCGAGTAGATGTCTAAGTATGTCTGTAGTTGTACAGCTTGTAGTTGCCTCAAACTGGGAACAACTTAAATGTCCAAGAATGGACATATAATGGATATAGAATAGTATGCACAGTGGAATACTACACAACAATGAAAATTAATAAATCCAATGTTCAGCCACTCATTCTGTTCAATCTTTATTGAACTCCTTTACTCTAAATACTAAACTAGAAGTAAAAATAATTAAAGCCAACCATCTCCTAGAATAACTCCCAAGGATAAACAAGCAGGTAAATAAATACTTACAATTCAATATGATAGGTAATGAAGACTATACTCTCAAAGAGTGCTTTACAGATTTATCATACTATATCTTCTTCTTCTCCTAGCTAAAGCAAAACAAAACAAAACTTTTACCTCTTTCCTTCTCTCTTTGAAATTAAAACAGAATTGAGTTGAGGCTATCTATATAGTATTTTGGAAAAGAAAATCTGAAATTACAACCCCAAAAGCAAATTTTAACAGTTTAAATCTCATACATTCTCAGAGTAATTTCTATATTGTCTTACGATGATCAGGCATAGCCATGCCTCTCTGGAGCAATTGCTTTGCTTTTAATATTATGGGCACTGTGAATTGTGAAACTAATCAGGTCTCTTTTATGAATTGGCTTCTGGATGATTACAATCAAATTTGAGGCTACCCACAAGCATATATATTATATGTCTTTCCTAAGTCGTATTTCTTGACCTCTGTTTTTCTCTTTTCTTTCTCATCTGCTTCTAATGTACCTTACTGTGTTTTATTACTTGCATTCTATGTATAAAAGCCAGAATAAGTCCTTTCTGGGACAATCTAAGGAATGCATTAATAGAATAGAATCATAGAATAGAATATTGATTCATCCCCTTCAAGAACAGCAAGTGTTCTGAGGGAGGAGACACTGTTACTCATCTTTGTCCCTGCAGTATAGTGCCAGATGCAGAGTAGGTGTTATAGTCAGCTTTCCCTAGAATATGCTGCAAAGTAAACAAGCTCCAAATCTCAACGGCTTACAACAATAAATATTTATTTCTTGGTCACATTATATGAGGTCTGCGGTTCAGCTGGACTCTGTTAGGCTTGGCTCCATGTGTCTTCTCATTCTAGAATCTAGGTCAGAGGAGAATCCATTATCTAAGGTGTGGTACTAGGTAACAGTGTCAGCCATACCATTCAATACAAAGGCATTTAAAGCTTCTGTTCAGTCACGGCAAAGGGTCATGTCTGGTTACTCCCATTGGCCAAAGCTAGTGAAGGTGGGCAATTGTCAGTATTCAATGCATGTTTGCTAAATAAGTGCTACAATAATTGTCATAGTAGTTGAGCTACAATACAAGGTAAGGTTCCTAAGCCATGAGCAATTGCTCTCAGATAAATAACCCACATAGGTGTGCCTCACAGGAGACTAGATAATTAGAGCAAAATATTTCCTCTATTCCCTCATAGTTCATTGAGCAGCACTAATGAAAAATGAGGTAGGAAAGTTCATAGGCCGATTCATTCTTCATCTCTTAGAACAAAATTTTTGGTGCCTAAGAATCACTTGGGGAGCTCGTTAAATAGATATACATATATGCGTATATATATTATACATTTATATATAAATAAATTAAATGTATATATATGTTTATGTGTGTATGTGAACATATATATGTATATGTGTGTGTGTATGTGTGTGTGTGTGTGTGTGTGTGTGTGTGTATACATATATATCTAATGAAATACAGTCTCTGGGACCAGCAGCTTGTTTCTAAGCTCTCTTTGTGTTTCTGAAGACAGTTTGGTGTGGAACTTTGCTCTGCAACCAGGGCCAGCTCTGCCCTTGGTAGAGAAAACTTCTTCTTAGTCTCTGCCACCCTAGAATTCTAAGAGGAGCAACCTTCACTTTTTCAGCCCTCTCTTCCCTCCACTGCAAGGAAGCATTTGGGGAAGAGCTGGCTCCTTGGGCTGGCACCATACCTGAATATGCTTCACGTCACTGGTTTCATGACATTGTAATTGTATATGTTCCTGCCTGTGAGCACCTACCTGAGTGCTGGGAACTCATTTTGTTTCCCTTCACATTCTCAGTGCCAACCCATGACTCAGAATAAGTGCTTATTGGATAAGTTCATTTATTTTGTTAGTGATCCCTATCCGTCACAGCATCAGTTCTCAAACCTTAGCATGCATAGAATCATCTGCAGGTCATATTAACAGATCACTGGGACTTCCCCCGAGTTTCTGATTCACTAGACCTGAGGAGGGGCTAAGAGCTGGCAT
Source organism: Plecturocebus donacophilus (assembly GCA_004027715.1). NCBI lineage: Eukaryota > Metazoa > Chordata > Mammalia > Primates > Pitheciidae > Plecturocebus > Plecturocebus donacophilus. Next base: position 36,015 of record PVKP010007225.1, read on the forward strand.
TTCTAACAAACTCCCAGGTGACAGCCATGCTGCCACTGCTGGTACAGAGCCACAGCTGAGGGACCCCTGCCTGACAGTACCTTGTCTTAGCATTTTTTTCCTTGTCTATGGAATTCTGAGCAGGTTTTGTTTATAAAAACTTGCCCAGAAAGATTAACAACAGCTTTCAAAATTGCAAATCGGTTTGCCATGGCTTTAAATGTCCAATCACATCAGTCCACAAACTTAGGCATGACAAAAATCTATCTTTGTTAGGCTATTACTGAGTTCATTTTATCTCAAAAGGCTCCCAAGGGATGGAATCTGCAGTCCCTGTGGTATCCCAAGAAAAGTCTTGACACATAGTTAACTGCCATTTAAATGTCTGCTGAGTGAATGAACAAGTGATGCCAGCTGTATCTTTTAGCCTTCACGCTTCCTCTGCTCTCGGGGTCATCTTGTACCCTGCTGTCACTGCTGCCCATGACTCTAGCAGGTGTGATTTATGGTATGTTCTTTCAGCAAGGGTTGGGGGCTGGCTCTCCCTCTTCTCAGCCTGTGCTCGACCTTAAGGGAAAGGATGCCAGCTCTGTGCTCTCAAGGGTTTTAGGGGAAATCTTAATTCTCCAGCCTTTCTCTTTAAAAAAAATTAAAGTACAACTCTTATCAATCAAAAGACTTAGGCTTTTAAATTTACTGATCTACCTTTGAATTTTGTACACCTCATTTGGAACTCAAAGCCAAAAATTTAACCCTTTTTCTGTCAACTGAAGAGTGATGACATTCATAAATTATGAAAGGACAGCTTTATTTCTCATAAAGCAGTCTGTAGGATGGCCATTCCAACAGGCTGAGAAGTGTAGCCTCTGGTCAGAAGCTGAAAACAGACACTTCAAGGGAGGGGCAAAAGGAACAGGAATTTAAGTTGAGTGAGGTGACTAAATATAAGTATTCAATAAGCTACTTTTAAAACTCTCAAATATTTATGAGAGAAAAAATGTGCGCATGTGCATTTGAACTTCATGGCCTTTTATAGATCTCATGTACAAAAAATGGCAGTGTTAGCATGATCCCAGGGTAGGGTTTTTGGCACACTGACATCAAATGGTGAACACACAAACCCTCACTGTGCATTCTCCATGGACTGGCATTCTCTTATCAGATTTCTGTGGCTGGTGGTCCCTTATCAGACAAAAAGGAGAGATAGCAGTAGGCAGTTGTTGATGGCAGTGGTGGGGTCTTTTGACAAAGCTGGCTTAGTTTAGCCCTTAGGGAAGGAATCTAATGGTGGTTAGCAAGGGCAGGTATACAATGAAGTGTGAATAGCCTCCAATCCTGCCACGGCCAAGAACTCAGTTTTGTTTTGTTTTGTTTTTTTTATCGTTACTCTGGAATCCTGTTGGCCAAGAGGAGGTCTATTCAGTTGGTTTGCGTGCTTGGGATTTTATTTTTATTTGTCAGTTCATAGCAGATATTTTTCTGTTCTTGTAGAACAAGGAACCTCAGCCTCACTATATAGTTTTAATGCTTCAAAGCTATAAAGTAAAAGGAATTTAAAAACACCAATTAGTATTTCAAAATAATATCAATCTTTTATTTTTGTTTATATCATATTACATCATCCTCATCATCATTCTAACAAAACAAAATCCTATAGGAAATGTTTGTCTACAGAGTGCAAATGCCTTTTGAAGATGTGGTAGCATCATCCAGCACCAGAGAGGCCACCCACACTTTGTCCATCATTACTGATGGAGTCTGAGGCTTGGAAAAAATTCTTACAAACTAATTTATGGTGCAAGCAGTTTATTTCTACTCAAGGAATTTCTCAAGGGGATTCTGTCAAGATGCTCCCAAATCAGAGCCTGCTCTGTGGCAGCCCATCACAGCAGCAGCAGCAGACATGTAGATTTGCTCTGATGTCAAGAAGAATGAAAACAGGCAGCAGCAGCACTTGCCAAGGAACCTTCCTCCTATGGCCATTTCAGTTAATTCAGCCAAGGGGAATTCAGGACACAGACCAGGAAAGTATGAAGGAACCTGGCAGAATGCATGCGTGTGCTCTGAAATCTGGGCATACTGGTGTACTTGGTTCCTATTCATTCCCAGGGTGCCCAGACTGCAGATTTAAAGAGCAGCGGGCAGTTCTGCAAACACTGAGGTAAGACATTGAAGCAAGGAAAAGACCATTTATTGTCTAATCACATTCCAGGATTATTCCCAAGTGTTCTGCAGACATTATCTTATTTAATCATTAAAACGGCGCAAATGCTAATCAGTAATGCAGGGATTCTGCATTTTACAGACTAGGAAACTGAGATTCTGTAACTTGCCTAAGATTATACAAAGCCGATTGGAAATCTGGTTTGTAACTTCAAGCTTATGCTCCTTCCACGACCACATGTGGTCTCTTTCAGTGGTCACAGCAGACATAGAGAAGCAGGTGGGTCATCTCCTTTAGAGAGTTTCTAAGGCTGGGTTTAGACCACTTCCTCACCCCAATCCTATTCCTAAGCATAGGGATTTTTAACTTGAGTGCAAAATTTTTAACTCTCCAGGAATAGGAATGAGAGTACGATAGGATGCTTGTTTATATGCAGTTGTAGAGGGGAGTATCCTTTGGCACTAATAAAAGCATACCCAAACAAAACCCATTGGTTTGTTTGGAGATACTTGTCCAGGTGAATAGGAACAATTTGAAAGTAAACACTTTTTAAATTTTATTTGGAAAAATGTCCTTCTTACAGCTCTCCATAATACGACCTCAGGTGATCTTTCTGATTTGGGTGAGTTTCACAAAAGATCCATTTGGGAATGGCAACAGCCTTGAAATCTTGTCCAGACTCAGAGAAGCCTGTCTAAGAGCTTCCCCAAACCTTCCTTCTTGATCTTCTCCAAGCATCCCTAGATCAACCTGGGAAGGAGAGCTGGGCCTCACTGGTGTGGGCCGCTGACGCTCTTTAGAGGTGCTCACCCCGGACTGTTCCCATTCAAACACAACTTTTGCTCCCAGTGACTTTTCTGTTCTTTTTGCTCTTTATGTCAGCTTCTCTGCGGTCTTCCATGTTCCCACTTCATTGGATTCAACTCTGTTTAATCTAGAGAATTCTCTCTCCAGACACTGTTCGGCCCTGCCTTAATCTTACCTGAAGTTCATATTGCTTTGAGTTGTTCCTTTTCTTTCCTTCTGGGAGCAGCCATCTCTCTTATCAAGTTTCCTAACAATAATCCCTGTTATAGTTGTAACCTATCTGTTACCAGTCCATCTCTGTTGAAATTAAGCATGATGAGGTTTATATTCTCTTTTGCAAGTTTTGGTAATGCAACGTGGTAGAAACAGAATGGCTTTTGAATCAAATACATTTATCTACCGGATAAGTTTAGGAAAATTCTATAACCTTTCTGAGGCTCAGCTTCCTCATCGCCAAAACAGGTATATGAATTATTACCTCACATTATTGTAGGAAAGATTAAATGAGATAAGGCACCTATCATACTACCAGGTTGCCAGGCATATAGGCAAAATAATAAATGATTAATAAATGCTAGGTCTTTATCTCTTCCTCTTCAAAACGTTATATATTTTCCAGAAAATGCCATGGGTCTTTTTCTAGAATCTGTCTTCACAAACCAACGACTTATACCATGTTGCTGTTGAGTGGGATTTGCAAAGCTTGTCATGCAGGCTCTACATTCAGAAAGCATAAATGCTTCCGTTTATCCTTCCCTGGGCCTGCATGTCTGCAAAGGACAAGAAAAATATTTCAATGGCCCGTTCTGTCAATTAGGTTGTTTCTATAGAATGTTCTATTTTAAAATAACAGTTGCTGGTTTTTAAAATGGGTTTAATCAATGGGGTAAAAACACAAGCCACTTTCACTTTTGCAATCTGGGATTTCCTCTTCCCACCCCTTGAGGACAGCTTAAGGTAGAGCTCATAGTTTTCCCATCACTTCCAGCTATTTTTGAAAAAAGTTTTAGTTAGTGCCTAATTGATTTGGGGATATTAAAAGGTCTGATTCTATCTAGTATCAAAGCTTGAACTTCACAGCCATTTCATAGCTTCTCCCTCTACCCCTCTGCTCTCCACCAACTCACAGTTGGCTTAGAAACCTACAGTGGGGAAGGGTTGATGTAAAGACTTTGACCTTTCTCCACCGAACCTTCTGGAGCTTCAGAATTAGGAGAAGGGAGAGGGACTAGAGGAAGGCAGGAAAAGTTCAGTGTCACTGGTGGTGCTCTCTCTGCTAGTGCTGATGGCCTGTTCTGGTCTCTCTTCTGGCCGGCCTACATGTGCGGGTTTTGTCCGGGCATCAATTAGTGCTCTGTGGAGCCTTCCCCTATCCTCACTTCACACCTTCAGGATATTCTCATTCCCTGACATAGACAATTAACTCTTCAGCAGACTCTGTCTGGTGACCATCTGCAACTATCATTTCTCTTCATCCTCGAGGACCTCATGCATCTTTCCACAGCAAATGAGGAAGCCATAGCTCTCTCTTTGCTTTCCATCGGTGGGTTAAGGGGCTTCTCCAGCTGTCCTCCTATCTTCACGGTGCTCCAGACAGAAATCAGGCACCACTGCTTATGTTGACAGAGGCCCTGGTCTATGGAAAACTCATGCCAGCTTCTTGCCATGCTCCACCTCCTCCACTTTAGTGCACTTGGTGGGCCCTGGAGTATCTGCAGCTCAGTGAACATGGAGCTGGAAGTGAGATGCCAAATGTCTTTCCTTGAGACACCCCCAACTGTGGTTAATGTGTCTCTCAGACCCCCAGTATTTGTCAGGAAGGGTGGAAATGCCACGCTGGCCCCACTAGACCATCAGCTCTCCTTCCTTGGTGATCATCTTCTCTTATACAGGCTGATGGTGGCTGGAGGTGAGTGATAGTTTTGATGGCTATTGTATCAGATAGAATCTAATATCTTTCAGTAGATTTAGCTTAGACATATCAGGCATTCCTTTTTAGCATGTGGAGGCATCTTTTGCTTATTTAAGCATCTCTGTTTTAGGGCTTCAACTAAGAAAACATTTTTAAAGAGCTCCATTCAGCATACTCTTTTAAATTAAAATAATAAGTGACATGATAATTGTTACTGATATGCAATATGCAAAATATATTGTAATCATTCTTAGGATACACCTAAGGCCAGATTTTAATACAGAACATCTTTCTTGACTCAATCTTTAAAAATTACTACTTTATGAAAACTTGTCTTTAATTCCTACTTTAAAGAATTAAAAGCCTTCTGTATATGATGCCAGAGAGAGTCACATAGTTCACCAGCAGCTGCAAGGCAACAATGATAGTATTAGGTTGGTGCAAACATAATTCCAGTTTTGGACCGTGAATTTTAAATCATTTTAACTAGAAGCAAACCCATCTTTATTAATCAAAGTAAGAGGCATTATAATCAACCCCTTTTTTTTTTTGCCAAAGATAAATAAGTTTGTTTATTCCTGTAGTGTAAAAAAATCCATGCTTTGGGATTCGATGAACTCTCGGAAAGCATTTTCTACATTCTGCTGGTTGTGGAAGTGTTTTCCCTGCAAAATGTTGTCGAGATGCTTGAAGAAGTAATAGTTGGTTGGTGAGAGGTCAGATGGATATGGTGGATAAGGCAAAACTTCGTAGCCCAATTTGTTCATCAAGCATTGGTTGTGCAAAGCGTGGTCAGGTGTTGTTGTGAAGAAGAATTGGGCCCTTTCTGGGATCAACGCCGGCTGCAGACGATGCAGTTTTTGAAGCATCTCATCAATTTGCTGAGGATACTTCTCAGATGTAATGGTTGAATCAGGATTCAAAAAACTGTAATGGATCAGAGAGGCAGCAGACCACCAAACAGTGAGCATGACCTTTTTCTGGTGCAAGTTTGGCTTTGGGAAGTGCTTTGCCAACCAATTAGCTAGTTGTCACCGGTTGTCATATAAAATCCACTTTTTAAATGGTTTGTTGTTGTTGCGTAGAATAAAAGAAGATGACACTTCAAAACAACGATTTTTTAAGTTATCACTCAGCTCATGAGGCATCCACTTATCGAGGTTTTTCACCTTTACAATTTGCTTCAAATGCCAAAGGACCATAGAATGGTCGATGTCAAGTTCTTCGGCATCTTCTGTAGTTGTAAGAGGATCAGCTTAGATAACTGCTCTTAATTGGTCATTGTTAACTTCTGATGGCCAGCCACTTTGCTCTTTATCTTCAAGGCTCTCGTCTCTTTGGCAAAATTTCTTGAACCACCTGCAACATACATTCGTTAGCAGTTCCTCGGCCAAATGTGTTGTTTATACTGCGAGTTGTCTCCTCTGCTTTTTGAATTGGCCACCCATTTTGAACTCGAATAAGAAAACCATTTTAATTTGCTTTTTGTCTAACATCATTCTCATAGTCTAAAATAAACAGAAAATAAATAGCAAATAATAAATCATTAGCAAAAAAAATGCCCATTAAAATGACATATAACACAACCACATTTTTTAAAGAATGTATTCTGATATCAAGCGGCAAATTCCAACAGTAAAAAACTGCAATTACTTTTGTACCAACCTAATATCTCTTTTTATTCAGTACCACGCACATGTTAAGCATACACTAGACACTTGACAGATATCTCTATTTTAAAACAGCAAGTTGCAAAGTGCATATTTTTGTTCTATTCATTCCATGTCACAGATAAGGAAAATTCAACATAGTAGTCAAAAAACTGGATCAAGGTCACACAGCTGGTAAACACTGAGCATGGAATTCTGCCTGTCTGGCTCTAGTAGTTATAGTTTTCCATGTCCATGATACAGCCCAAACAGCTGCTTACAGCTTTGCCTACTTTTAAAGTCATATCATAGTAACTTTTTAAGAGAAGTTTTTGCAAACTGGAGTGCACCAACCACTATTCAAGAGGGAAAGGGACTACTGTGAAGAGAGAAGAGTATTGCAAAGCCAGGTAAGTCTGAGCGATCGTGAGTTATTAAAGTTAAATACTTTGATTTGGCCAGGCACAGTGGCTTACGCCTGTAATTCCAACACTTTGGGAGGCCAAGGCGAGAGGATCACCTGAGGTTGGGAGTTCGAGACCAGCCTGGCCAACATGATGAAACCCTATCTCTACTAAAAATAAAAATAAAATTAGCCGGGTGTTATGGCACATGCCTGTAATCCCAGCTACTCAGGAGGCTGAGGCACGAGAATCACTTGAAGCTGGGAGGTGGAGGTTGCAATAAGCCAGAGATCACGCCACTGCACTCCAGCCTGGGCAACAGAGTGAGACTCTGTCTCAAAATAAATAAATAGTTTATTTACTGTACCATTGCTTAGAGACTGTAATATGCAGATGGATATTTTGACAAATTAGGGGTCAGTAAATTACAGGGCATCTCAGTCTTATTGGCCACTGATATGGTTTGGCTGTGTCTCCACCCAAATCTCATCTTGAATTCCCAAGTGTTGTGAGAGGGACCAGGTAAGAGGTAATTGAATCATGGGGGCAAGGCTTTTTCAGGCTGTTCTCCTGAGTGTGGATAAATCTCACGAGATCTGATGGTTCTAAAAAGAGGAGTTCCCCCACACAAGCTCTCATTTTGCCGGCTGCCGTTCATGTAAGACATGACTTGCTCTTTTTTGCATTCCACCATGGTTGTAAGGCTTCCCTAGCCACGTGGAACTGTAAGTCCAGTTGAACCTCTTTCTTTTGTAAATTGCCCAGTCTTGTGTATATCTCTATCAGCAGTGTGAAAACAGACTAATACAGCCACATAATCTTTTTTAGGACATTCCTATTGACCTCTCCTGGCACAGAGCTTATAGTTCAGTGGCCTCCTGGATCTGTGCAGAGGCTGGTGGGAGACGGACAGTTGCAATTAGGCAGGCTCTGCTGCATGGCAGCTGCAGAAGGAGCTCACATTTTGTCAATTGCTTTTTAATGAGGTCCTCTTCAACATCTCCTTCCCCTAAAATCTCTGTTCTTTAACTGCTTCTTCCAGGTTACCAATAGAAAATACAGAGGAGGACATAGCTTTTCTTCCTTCCCAAAGCACCCTCCTCTGTTCCTCCTGACCTAAATGTCGTCACACAGGCAGCTAAATCACAGTCATGGTGAAGCCAGCCCTACTAATCCTTCTCAATGATACTTATTCTTCTGGACTTTTTAAAATAAAGAATCTAATAATGCTCTACCTTTACAGAAAGCAATTTCTTTAATTTTAGGTGAATTTGATCATTTGGCTTTCATTCAGAGCTCTTTTAAGGGCCTTACTCTTTCCTTTTCCTTTTTTGTATATTTGGAGGCACTTTATGACATGCAGAACAGAATAGTTCTGAAGCATAGTTATGTAACTGTGGAAGATTCTCCTGTCTTTCACAACATAATGCTTTTCCTTGGCCACGTCACTCACCCGCTCTCTGCTCCCTCTCCTGATATTCCCGTAGCCATACTCTTTTCATTTTAGAGGCAATAGCTTGAACTGCATCAATTCCACTTATGATCCATAATGCTCAAATTTGTTTTTAAATACATTTTTAACTTTTAGAATATGTTCAGATTTCCAGAGAAGTTGTGAGGATAGTACAGAGAGTTCTCATATACCCCATGCCTAGTTTACTGTATCATTATATTAAGATGACATATTTATCACAGTTAATGAACAAGTATTGATACATTTTTATTAACTGAGTTCATATTTTATTCAAGTTTCTTCAGTTTTCACTTCCCAAAAAACAAAATTTCATTGCTGATTTTCAATACCTAAAAATTAAGTGTCCAGTGTTCTATTCTGTTCAGAAGAGTAAAGGAAAATTTCCTGTCTCTTCTTCGTGGGGGTTAGCAATAGGCATAAACTCCCTCCAAGGCTGAGGCCTCAACATTCAGCTTTCACCTGCTTTAAGAACTCCATTGCTTGATCCTGCCACTCCCCCGTGTGTCTTTATAAGATCTGGAAACCATTAAAAATGCCCCCCAATTTTTTTTCAACAAATTGAGTTCAAAGACCAAATTGGCTTTTATTAGTAATTCATGAATCAGGCAGCATCCAATCTATAAAACCGAAATGTGCTCTGATGAGCTCTTTCAATGGGTTGCTTTGTCTTTTGTACATACTGTCTCACTATTTGTGTGATATGGTTTGGCTCTGTTCCCACCCAAATCTCATGTTGAATTGTAGTTCTCAACGTTGGGAGAGGGACCTGGTGGAAGGATCATGGGGGCAGATTTTCCCCTAGCTGTTCTTGTGATAGTGAGTGAGTTCTTAGGAGATCTGGTTGTTTGAAAGTGTGTAGCCCTTCCCCATTCACTCTCTCTCTCCTGCCCCACCATGTGAAGAAGGCGTTTGCTTCCCCTTCAACCTTCTGCCAGGATTGTAAGTTTCCTAAGGCTTCCCAAGCCATGCCTCCTGTACAGACGGTGGAACTGTGAGTCAATTAAACCTCTTTTCTTCATAAATTACCCAGTCTCAGGTAGTTCTTTCTAGGAGTGTAAGAACAGACTAAGACAGTGTGGTTTTTCCTCTCTTTCTTTTTTCTTTATTTCTTTCCTTGCTTGCTGGAATTGCAAGTGACTTCAGGCTTATCTTCTGCATTTCCTGCCTTCATGCACCAATTTGCTCTGTCACCTTTTTCCATATTTTTGCCCCCCAACTCATAGTGCTTAAGTTAGAATCACAGATCCTGTGGTAATTAGTATGTTTTCAAATCAATACAATGATTTGACATGACAGACTGCTCTGGTAATTTTTAATGTTAATGAAACTGCATTTAGAGAAGATAAGAATTAGGCTTATTGTGAATTATTTAATTTATACAGCCAATTATGAACTGTATGCATGGATGGAGAGAAGAGAAGATAATGAAAAAACGGAGATAAGCCAAAATAATTTCTTTTTGATTTCAAATATTAAGACACCCACAAGTGAATACCTTCCCCTCCCTCCCTGACAACTGCAACAGAGTGGTGGGGTCTATTTATCACCATCCTGGGATTGGGGCGGATGGGAATTGGGGAGAGCTTCAGTTTCCCCAAAGGCCACATAAAATCAATATTCAAGACTTGCTGAGAAATGAAGCATCAAAAAATAATATTATTGCGAAAACACAGTATAATTCATCTGTTTTCTTTTAAAACATCTGCATCAGTCCAGGGAATTTTTGGTTTAACACATGCAGTTACAATGGACCATTTCTTACTGTCTCTTTACCACAATCCAAAACCATCCCACTTGAAGCCTAATTTTTATAAGATGACTTATGATGATGGTGAGCAAAGGAATTCTCAGTATCAAAAAATCAGATTGTCAACATTTGATTGACAATTTGCAGGAGACTGGAATTATTTTTGTGAATTAATATATTTGGCAAATTAAGGAAGCATTATCAACATTATTTTTTATTTTTACTTTTTGTGATAAAATCACAACAATATTTTAATTGTTATTAGATTGAAATATCAATAAGTGTACAGATTACTTTTAAAAAGACTATCAACCATTTTGACCTAATTGATATGTAGAGAACACAACCAAGACATTATTAGTATACATGGTATATTCTTTTTTAAAAAATGTATTTATTATACTTTAAGTTCTGGAGTACATGTGCAGATCGTGCAGGTTTGTTACATAGGTATACACATGCCTTGGTGGTAGTTTGCTGCACCCATTGTCCTGTCATCCACATTAGGTATTTCTCCTAATGCTATCCCTCCCCAATCCCCCCACCTCCTACCATTCCTCCCCTTGCCCCCCACCCCCCAGGCCCCAGTGTGTGATGTTCCTCTCCCTGTCTCCACGTGTTCTCATTGTTCAACACCCATTTACGAGTGAGAACATAGGGTGTTTGGTTTTCTGTTCTGTGTTATATTTTTTTAAATAAAATGTTTACTTAAGAATATTTTCATTTCCTGAAATAATAGAATTGTCTGTAATATTGTGCCCCGATCAGAGAGAAAGAGCCAGTACAGCGATGATATAGAGTGGTCTTAAAGTAAAAAAGAACTCAGTACGGTGGCTCATGCCTATAATCCTAGCACTTTTGAGACTAAAGTGGGAGGATTGCTTGAGGTCAGGAGTTTAGGACTAGCCTGGGCATCAAAGTGAGACCCCCACCTCTATTCTATTTAAAAATAAAAATAATAAAGAAAGATTTGCTTACTAACTTTGGTCTGAAAAAAATGAATGACTATCAACTGTTATAAAACCATAGACATGATTGTAAGCAGATGTTCTCATACATTTAAGTAGTTTATAGAATTGTTAACTTAAATCTCGTTAATATTTTAAATTTCTTGGGAATACATTTTACAACTAATTGATCCTGTCTGGATCTCCGTGTAACCCTGTACTTCAGCAAGTATGTCTTAGTGAATATAATCACAAAGCAACTTAATTTTATTCTCCCACCATAACTTTAATGTTATTTAGCTGAGGTGGTTCCTTCCCTCTTTCTGGATGAAAACACTGGCAATCTCATAACTCTCTGGTTAGTTTCAAAATCACAAAGTCCTATAATTCCTCTAAGGGGCAAGACAAAGTTTCAAATTAGAATTTAGAAAGGTCACCCTTACTTATCAATCAAACCTTCCAGCTTCATTCACAGCTGTCTCCCTTCCCACCAGGTAGAGCATATTCTGAGGAGAAAGGGGTTACAGTGTCTTCTGTCTTTCTAGCTACTGTTTCAGAGCTCTTGGAGGCTGGAGAGAAGGAAGAGGTTTTCTGTAGAGAGAGTTGTGGCACAAGTCCCAGTCCCCCATTAGAGCTGGGAAGTGTTCATCTCCTTGTTGTAAACCAAAAAAGAAACTGCAGAGGGATCATTTGCAGAGCTTGATATGTGTACCCTGAAATTAGAAGGACCCAGCACGCTAGTGACTATCTCCCTTCTGAGAAATCTGGAGGATAAATAATGGGCTGGCCAGCTGATACCGATGGTGCTGAGGGGAAAGGTGGCTGCCAAAGGAGTGAGCCTGGACTCCAAGTTTGTCAAGGACAAAGAAGCATGAATGTTTCTCATGAGCCACTGGAGATTGTTTGAGGTCCTGTATAATAGGGCCATTGGAGAAGGGATGGGACCTGCAGTAGCTACAGCAGAGGCTGGATGCCAAGGTGTAAGGTATGAGCTGGAGTAGCATTATCACTGGCCTTCAGGGCTGTGCAGATGCAAAATATCCACTCATGGGGCTGGGGCCTGAGAACTCACAAAAGCACTCAGAAAGCACACGTCACCTCTAAACACCAGCCGGACTTAAAAAACAGAAGGCCAGCTCAAGACAGGAACAGTCAAAGAAGAGACGTTCCTTCCCCTCTAATCTTCTTTTTCTGAAAAAAACAAAACAAAACAAAACACCATGCAGATTCCAATGACATTACTCTAGGAGTGAGGCCAGAGCAAAGGTATTTTTCAAAACATCTCCAATGATTCTAACATGTATCAGGAGTTTTATGCCAATGGTTTGAATAGTTAACCTTCAATTATCCATGTCAAAAAACAAGTTGGGAGAATTGCAGGTTCTGGGAAGAACCCAGATAACTGAATTCTACAGACAACCCCAAATCTCATTTTTATCAATGGCTTCAGACTTTTCATGTTTTAACTAGGTGATAATTAATATGAAAATTGACTGTCTTGATTTCCTATCTTTATTTCTGTCACTCATGATAAGATGGAGGTGCTAATTAACAGGGAAATGGCCTGAAGACAGGCAAAAGGCAAGAGAAAAAGAGAGAAAGGAGAGTGTGGATCCAGAAATTTGTTCTTTGTCCTTGTAATAGCAGGGTTAACAGGCATATGGTGCTGTGTTCCAGGACCCAGTAAGAGAATTCTACAAAGAATACATTTCTTCTCACAACAACTCTGTGAGACAGGTTATTATCCCCATTTTACAGATGAGAAAACTGTGGCACGAAGATATGAACTTGCCCAAAGCCATAAAGCTAGCCGGCAGTGAAGCTAGGTCATCTGACTCCTGCGTCCTTTCTTAACCAACACACACATATGCTAATAAGCTCATGAGCAAAAGGTGTGAGTATATTAAAGGAAAAAAAGTGGAAGAACTCTGTAGTTATCCTTCAGAAAGTCTATGAGACATGTTTTTGAATGGATCCTGGATGCTGTTTCTCCCCCTTGGCTATACTGCTGACTCACAATGTGGAATTGAGATAGCCAAGTGTAAACGGGGCCCCAGAGAAACTCCAACCACCTGCGTGCTGGGAGGAGTGTGCACTGAGGTGGACCCCGTCGTTAGCTGAACTAAGGAGAAATTCCTTCAACAGAATCAGTTTCTGAGCTAATACTTTAAAGAAATGATTATCTGCAAATTCAAAGCTAGTTTATTATTAAATATTTTGGTACCCGAAAGGTAATACAATTTACCTTAAAACTAAGTCCCTGAGTGAAGTGATTGATAGATTATTGCTATTATTCTAAGAATATCTGCTTAAAAGAGCAGATTACATAGAACCTCTTTCCACATTCACCACTGGTACAGTTTTCCTGGATAACACAATTTCCATCTTGCTTCCCCATTTGTATTCATTTCACCTATCAGGTAACAGAGCCTTGATTCAATCAGGGTTTTATTAAGCTCTCGTCATGTACTTAATTCTGTATCTCTTTCAAAATGTCATAATCTATTGTCTCATTGTGAACTGCCTCTAGTCAGCTTATTAGTGTCCTAGGTGTTCATGATGTGCTTTGCTCTCCACCATGCTAATTAAATTACTTGTTGTATAAATTATTGCAGAATGTTCCAGATGATGGTGATCAGACAAATGTCGGAATGCTCATTAATATTTTCTCAACACTTACAGGAAGGTAAGGATTGCTATTGTATCTCTGGTTCTCACTTGCTCGCTCTCTCAAGACTGGCAGACATCAGTACCAGTACAAGATACCCTGAGACAGTCCTAGGCCAGTGGATCTCAACGTTGGCTACACATCGGAATTACCTGGAAAGCTTTAAAAAATACTAATGCCAGAGTTCCAGCCCCAGAGATTCTGATATCACTGCTAAAAATCATTTCTTGTTTTTCCCTATGGGTTTGCTAGTATCTTTTCCAAAGTCACTCACAGTTTCTTTTTATTTCTTTTGAAATAGATATTAGATTAGTATTTTACTTGTATGTAGTTTCCCTGGGTAATTGTACTATGTGCTTATAAAATGTCTCAGCTTTCCACTTGGGTCACGTAGATGTCATGCAATAATTCTTCGGAATTAGCCTGTGTATGAAAGGAGCATTGATGCATTTTTTACTGGGACGTTTCCGACAGTGTCCACTGGTTCTAAAGTCAAGAAGCACCCTTAGAAGTACACAAGTTACAGTGAGCAGTCTTAAAATAATGTAAAGTTACATAGCTGGATTTTTTAATAGCACGTATCTATTTTCCAGTAAATAACCTATTCCACAGATTTTGAGAGGCAAAAACTCAATGTCTTTCCCTCAAATAATGACTAAAAGATATGCACATCTTTTTTTCTATGGTTTCCACAACCCATCTCGAGAAAGAACAAGAACATATCCAGGAGAAATAGCAGAGTATCCAGGAAGGTGTTACAGTCACTGAACAAAATATCCTTTCACATTCAAATGATGGTTACCCATCCCTTGATAGGGGGTGACCATAAGCTAAGAATGTTTCTCATGTACAGAATGGAGATAGTAGTAGACCCTGTCTAATGGGCTGATGTGAGGATTAAGTAAATTAATACATGTAAAGTTCTTAATACAGCCCTGGACACACAGTAAGTCCTCAATAAATATTAGTTGAAATACTATTTTTTTTCAGGCTTCTAGGATTGGAAAGCATCAATTCCACCCAACAATTTAGCTGTCTCTTCTAAGAGCTTAAGAAAGGTGACAGAATTGGCCCTGGGGGATGCAAGGGGCAGGAGACTCAAGGTCCCCAGCAGCAGCCCTCATTTCCTTCTGCTATTATTTGATGGTATCAAAGGGGCATCATCTCCACCTACTGTCCCAGTCCACTGTCTAAAATTCATTTTCCTCATTATTCAGAATGGTAAGCACCACAAAAGCAGAAATAATATATGTTTTATTCACTGACATGAACCCGGTTATCATCCCAGGTTCTGGCACCCAAGAAGTGAGCAATAAAGTCTCAATCCAGAAGCCCGAGTGAGGTAATATATCAGCTATTACCACCTTAGCCTAAATTAGACCACCTGATTAGTCCTGGTGGCAGAGGCATTTGAACCAGAGCATTTCCATCTTGAATAGAAGCTGGGTAAAATGAGGTTGACACCTACTGGGCTGCATTCCCAGATGACCAAGGCATTCTAAGTCACAGGATGATATAGGAGGTTAGCACAAAATGTGGGTCATAAAGACCTTGCTGATAAAACAGGTTACAGTTAAGAAACCAGCTAAAACCCACCAAAACCAAGATGACCACGAGAGCGACCTCTGGTCGTCCTCACTGCTACACTCCCACGGGCACCACGACAGTTTATAAATGCCATAGCAACATCAGAAAGTTACCCTATATGATCTAAAAAGGGGAGACACAAATAATCCACACCTTGTTTAGCATATCATCAAGAAATAATCATAAAAATGGGCAACCAGCAGCCTTTGAGTCTGCTCTGTATATGGAGTAGCCATTCTTTTATTCCTTTTTTTTTCTTAATAAACTTGCTTTCACCTTACTCTATTGACTTACCCTGAATTCTCTCTTGCACAAGATCCCAGAACCCTCTCACGGGGTCTGGATCTCAATCCCTTTTCTGTAACACTGGCACCTAGTGGTTTTCAGGTTTACACAGAGAATGAATAAATTGTGAGAGGAGATGGGAAAGCTTAAGGCAACAATAGGCTTGAAGGCTATGTCCTGCCCGTTGGGAAGGCAGCTTTCCAGAGAAGCCAGAAGGCAGCAGGAGGTTATGGGAAGCAGGGTACCAGGAAGCAGCCAAAAGGGCAGAGACCCAGTCACAGAAGAGGAAGGAAATCAGGGCAGAAGAGTCCAGGGAGAAGAATAGGGAGATCAGAGTTCTCAGCTGTAGAGAAGCTGAAAGCAAGGAGAGCAGAAAGCAAAATTACTACACCATCAATTAACCTCAAATTTTGCTAAGAGCGTCTACTGGGCCTTGCATATGTAGAGACAAGCTTTTGACCAGTGGTTCTCAAAGTGTGGTCCCCTGTCCAGCAACATCAGCATCTCCTGAAACGTGTTTGAAAGGCTAATCCTTGGGCCCATCCCACACCAATGGATCAGAAATTCTGAGGATGGGGCCCAGCAAAATGGTTTAACAAACCCTCCAGGTGATTCTGATGGACACTACAGTTAGAGCTGAGTACCGCAGATCTAGATTAAATGATACTCAAAAGCACTGAGAAAAGGAAATTAGTCCTGCAGCCCAGTGAATGTGACGTGGTGAGAAAAGTTACTCTTTAAGTCTTTACAACAACCGTGGAAGGTAGGCCAGGAAGATATCTACCATCAACTCTATTTTATGTATTAAGAAACATGCATAGTTCCATAATGGAGTTATCCAAGGCCACACGTCATTGCATGGTAGAACAGTAGGGCTCATGTCTCCTGATTCAGTGCAAAACAGCATTTCCTATCAACCTCCTCTGATAAATCCAGTTCTACAAATCACAAGTGCTGGTCTCTGAGATGTCATTCTTTTTACAGCTTTGAGTATAATTAAACCCTTCATATATACCAATCATCTATCAATTCACCATTTTTTTCAAACAAAAACTTCTATTTGGTCATGACTCCATGATCAAAACAGTAACTAATATATGGAGCACAGGTTCATTAAAATTAATGTAGGACTTCATGTTTAGAGTTGAGAATGGGATGCAGAAAAATATGCAAGCGTCTTTAGAACACTGTGGACAAAATCAGTGAACAAAAATTTAGCAAACCAAAAGTAGTATTGAAGCTCTGAAGTGAATTTTGAGAAAGAAGAGAGGGACAGCTTAAGATGTTTAGCCAGCACATCAAGGAAACGCATTTAAGCTCATTCTTTCTCTATCCCAAATATCTTCAAGTTTTTGTTTTCTGAGACAATCTCCACTTCCATCAGCCTACTCCACGAAGTCTATGGTATGCAAAAGTTGACTTTGAACCCTGGGGAAATAAACATTTGAGAAAGCTAAACATTGTCCTGAAAACTGGGAAGAGTGAAGAAAATCTGGGTTAGCATAACAGGGGTTATGAGCCCAGGTTACTCCTGGGGAGGGCACTTAGGACAATTGAGCTCTTTCGGAAGGTTCTGCTTTTAAGTAGATAAGGAATTTCAGAAACTCAGATCCCTTCAGCTCAAAATAATCCTTGCGCCAAAGTGGCATATTTTAGGGTGGCATATCCTGATTCCCTTCAATTTCAATGCTCAGCCATAGACAAGAGCCACTGCTCAAAAAAGACATTTATTTTCTTTATCTCTCACACAATTGCAAAAGAGAAATAAGAAAAGAATTTAATCTAGAAAAAAGAAATTAACAAGAGAAAAGCATAACAGATTTATTTAAACAAAGTTTTACATAACATAGGACCTCCAAAAATGAAGACCCCAAAAGCAGGCAAATCCATATTTTAATACGTAGCTTGGATGAACAATGGACAGTCATATAGAAGTATAATTTGATGCCAAGGATATGATCTAATGGGAATAAACTGGGGGAAGCTTAACAAGGCTGTTTGTTCAGATTCTTCTTGTCCTTCAGAGAATTCCTTTGGTAACAGTTTTCACATAGAAAGGAGCATAAGGTCAAAGCGACCACCTTGTTTCTGCAGTTTTCTCATGCCAAGGTGCCACATTTGGGGATATTGTGTTCTGAACACTGACATATTTATTCAATTAACTTCCACTAAGTGTCTATTAAATGTCAAGTTCTGAGAAATAAAACGCTAAGGGCTCTATCAGTTAAAGAAGTTGAATTTAACACAGGCATTTACAGCTATTTCCTCTTTAATTCTCACTAAAATGACAGTTGAAATCATCAACCACAAGGGCAGAGAAACTGGTTCTAAGCAGCAGTCAACAAAAGCAAATGGAGGATGGGGAGCTGAGATTTTTGACTGGAGACAGCTGACATCTAAGCCAGCAGAAGGGGAAACCAAGAAACAATGTGATTTGCCACACAGAACCCCAGAAAGACTCAGGATCCACAGCAGCAGCAACTGCTAAAAGGAGGAGTAAATGCAGAGCTGAAAACAGAAAGCTTGGTTACAAAGTGTTTAAGAAGCAGCCAGGAAAAAGAATAGGGACTTGCTCTCTGAAGAGGGTAAACCAGATGTATTCTGGATTGGGGAACACAAAGCACAGCTGACAATGAGTAGGGTGACTGCAGTGCAAAGATGAATTAGAGGAAAGTCTACTGAAGGGTGAGACCTCCTCTCAGCTCCCATTTTTCCCTATACTACTAGGCCTCCTATACTACTAAGAGCCAAGTCTGTGCTCCCCAAGAAGAAGAATGGAAGATATTTGGGGGAGGGGTAGGAATCAGATCAGCCCGTAGAAGAATTTGGGTGTCCCAATGAAACAGGCCAGCCAGACCTGGGCTGTTATTATTTGGCTGGGCTCCAGTTGCAAACCCCAATAGGCAGCAAGCACTGACCTTGCATAAGGAAATTCCAATCAGCAACTAGATAACCTCATTCTTAAATGTGACCAGACAGCCTAGGGTCACTGGATATCTAAGGTGTAAGGCAAACCAATAGGGAGGGGAAGGGTACTCAGAAGAAACAGGGGCAATGGAAGAAGGAAGTTTAAAATGAAAACCTGTCCTGAATATCCTCAGAGACATAATAGATGGCATCAGTGAAATAAAAATAAGAACATTCAGACAACTAAAAATTAAAATTAAAAACAAAAGGAGAACTCTTAAAAATTAATACTAGAGATGAAAAGCTGACTAATAGGGATGTAAAGAAAATTTTAAAACTCTCCAAGAAATACAACAAAATCAAGAAAAGAAACCTAGGAAAGAAAAAATAAAAACAACAACTAGAGCCCAGCCAAATAATAAAAATCCAGAAGAAATGAACAGGAAGAATGAAGACAAATTCAAAAAACTTCCCACAAGAAGAATATATGTTTTCAAATTATTTGGCACTCGTAATGGATTAAGATAAACCCAAACCAAGACACAGCACTGTGAAATTTCAGAATCCTGGGTTCAAAACAAACAAACAAACAACAAAAACACACTAATGCCTTCCAGAAAAGAAAACAAACATGAAACATGTGAAGACTGGGAATCATACCCATATCAGACTTCTCAACAGCAACACTGGGAGCTAGAAGACGGTGGTGCATGCCTCCAAAAATTAAGGGGAAAATGTTTGCATCCAGAATTCTATACGATGCAAAACTTTAATCAAATGATGGTTTCAAATCTTTTTTTTTTTTTTTGAGACAGTGTCTCACTCTGTCACCCAGCTGGAGTGCAGTGGCATGATCATGGCTCACCGCAACCTCGAACTCTTAGACTCAAGCCATCCTCTCACATCAGCCTTCCAAGTAGCTGGGACTACAGGCAGACACCACCACATCCAGCTAAGTTTGTATTTTTTGTAGAGACAGGGTTTTGCCATGTTGCCCAGGCTGATCTTGAACTCCTGGGCTCAAGCAATCCACCTGCCTTGGCCTCCCAAAGTGCTAAGATTACAGGTATGAGCCACTGTTCCCCTCCTCTTTCACATCTTTTATAATCATGTGTTCTTTTTCAGGAAACAACTGAAAAACATGGTCCTTCAAAATGATGGAATAGACCAAACCATAGAAGGAGTCACGGAAAAGAACATAGTCTCCAGGAAACCGCATCCAACAAGCACAGATAATCTCCAGAATGGTTGTAAGTGGAGGGTCTTAGTAGGAAACCTGTATAGACTGTAGGATGATAGAAGGTATGACTTTAGGAAGATGAAACCAAAAAATATGACATAACTATTTGAGGAGGATGAAGGCAGTAGAAGTAGGGAGAGGAGAGGAAAGCTTAAAAAACTAAAGTCACATCTCAAAGTGAGGAAATCAGTAGAGAAAACCTAAAATCTAAAAATGAAGAAATAGAAATATAAGGCATATTATAAAGAGATTTGAAAGTAACTACAAAATAGAAACAGTGAGAGTTTGAAAGTGGTTGCATGCTGGGATGGAAGGAGATGGAAAGGGTGGTGAGGGGACGACAGTAATAAACAGGAAATAGAGGATGGGGGCCTGGGAACTTTTTTCATAATAAGCATTGAAGAAATATTTGACCTTAAAAAGTATGCACATGTAAAACTATAGAGAGGTCAGATCATTAAGTCCCTGTGGGTTCAGCTAAGGAGTTTGCTTGTATTCGGTGATGGATTGGTTCTAAGCAGAGGATGATGTGAGTAGAATAATAGCACTACAAAGATGAATTGAAATGGGACCTGGAGAGAAAGAGTAAGGAAACCAATCAGAAGACTACTGCAGTATGCCCTCTAAGAAGTGGACTAATGTGTGAGAGTTGTAAGACAGAGAATGAATTGCAGTTATTAAAGGACAGGGTGGAGGGCTGAAAATAGGGAAGAGACAGTGACCGCTCCTGGGCAGCTTCTGATGAGGGTGACTGAGGGAACAGGTGCCATTCAATACAAAGAATCTAGAAGGAGAAACAGATTGGGAGGGAATTCAATCAAAACACATTGACTTTGAGTTGCCTGTAGGATGTTCAAGTAGAGATGCTCGATGGGCATTTTGGCACCTGTGTTTGTTGGTTTGGTGGAGGGATGTGTTAAATTCACCATCACAGGTGGCAGCCAAAAGTATCCAGATGAGAGAAGTCACTCAAAGGAAGAAGACAGAGTAAGATAAAAAAGGAGGCCACTGATGGATTCTTGGGCAATTGCTATGACTTGAATGTTTTCATCCCCTTCAAAATAATTCATGTTGAATATTAATTCTCAATGCAACAGTATTAAGAGGTGGGGTCTTTAAGAGATGATCATGCCAGGAGGGATCCGATTCATGAATGGAATTAAGGCCTTTATAAAAGAGGCTCTATGCAGCCTGCAGCCAGCTTGCCGTCTGCCCTGTGAAGACACACCATGCATCCCCTCAGTGGGGTGTGGCTTGTCTTGGAAGGTATCCTCTTGGACAACAGCAGCCTTCACCAGACAACTGAACCTGCTGGGACCTTGATCTTGGACTTCCCAGCTTCCAAAACTGAGAAAATACATTTCTGTTCTTTATAAGTTACCCAGTCTCTGGTGTTTTGTTACAGCAGCACAAAATGGACTAAGACAGGAATACTGTCTCCTAGTGAAAAGGTAAAGAAAAAGGAGTCACAGAAAGGTGATGCATGATTCATATTTATTCAAATCCATGAATCCCTCAAGAGATTGGGATTTCATTTCCCTAAATACCTTTCTTCTATTCTTCAGAATCCATGGTTTCCCTATGCTCACGCCATTTAGGAAAGAAAAATGAGAGCAACCTCTTTTCCCCTTTGGCTGTAAAATACACAGGATGAGGAAAAAGTAAAAAATGACTTCTGGATATATGGGCAACTGTACAGATGATGAGCACAAGAAGTCCAAGAAGAAAAGTGATTTGTTAAGAAGATTTGGTTCCATTTTTGGCAAAAACTTGCTTAAGTTAAGGGCAAGACTACGAAGAAAGCTTATTATTTTCATCATACCATAAAATGAACTTGACCTGTACAGATCACAGCACAAATTCTCCTATGGAATTATGTAGCACAGCCCAGCAATCTTTGATTTTAGCATTTAAAAAAACAACTTGAAGCTATCTTTTCTTCCTTTAATGGCAAGTGTCCCATATGTGACAACTGAACTCAGTCTTCCCATTTTGAGAAAACTTTAAATTCCCTGCCGACAGATAGGTAGTCAGGTAGTTAATCATATCAACACATACAAGTGGTCTAATTGGGTTTGTTGCCTTTTAAACAATTCTAAAGGTTTTTACTAAAAATACCAGGTTGAATAACTGACCTAAGTCAAGTGGGCACTATTTGGCCTTTGATCCACCCATTGGACACTTCTCTCTTGAAGAGTACAATCAGATAGAAGTTTTAGAAAATCCCACTCCTATCCCAGACATCTCTTTTCCTTCCTTTGTAGCAGTTGTTTCATGAAGGTGCGTGGGAAGAAAGAAAGTAAGAGGAGAACTGAGGGGGTGAAGAAAGATCATTAAACTATCCAGTATTCCTTGGCATTTATCAAAAAAAAAATCAGAAACAATCAACAAACATACACTAAATATGATGGATTGCTCTCCATAAGGAAAGACTGGCAGCATCTGCCACCCTAGTGTTAGATGGTACATTACTTTTCCAGTGAGGCATTAAATCAACAGCCTCAAGAAAAGAATGAGGAACTCTGTATTTTAGACTAAATTTAACCAGCATGTAATATAACCTTGGGCAAATCATTCTTCCTCACTCAGAAACCAGATTTCTAAAAGAAAGATTATAATAAAATTGACCCTGTTCATAGTAAGGTTTCTAGGATTAACTTAGAAATAATTATAAAATTACTTGGCAAATACTGTATTAAATCAGAGTACATAACTCCAGGCAATGTATCTTTGCAGTGGAAATAAAATTTGATGTCTCTAGGACTGTTCATCATTGTCAGAAAGAAAATGGAAAATAAGTAAGACAGCAAATGTGAAAGATATCCTTCATGAGTTCCTTTGCATTAATGGATTACATGGTTCCATCACCCCACAATCAACAAAATTTCAATTGAATGTACCAGGTCACATGCCAAATTCAGACAGAATTTTTTTGAAAATATATTTTATGTTTTTCATCAAATGAATGAATGAACATATTAGAAATTCATGTATAGAATACTGTATCAGACAGACTACCAGAAGAAAAGAGAATCCAACTCAAGTGGTTCAAGAAATGTTAATAAAATGTGGACAGAGATAAGAAACTGGATAAAAGATGTTGAAGTCCCTAGAAACTAACCACAGAAGAAGGAGGTACCACCCTTGGCCTGAAGGGGGCAGGAGAGGTAACACAGGTTAGAAACTCATTGAGAATCGAAGCCATGGAATAGAGCCTGCAGGAAGGAGGGTAGTTGAGGGATATGAATTTTGTCACATAACTCAAAGTGGTAAGACGAAGCCCCAAACCACAAAGTTTTCCTACCTTGTATGAGGCCGTTCTCACATTGCAATAAAGAAATACCTGAGACTGGGCATTTATAAAGAAAAGAGGTTTAATGGGTTTGTGGTTCCAGAGGTTATACAGGAAGCATAATGCTGGCATCTGCTCAGCTTCTAGGAAGACCTCAGGAAACTTACAATCATGGTGGAAGGTGAAGGGGGAGCACACACAACACATGGCAAGAGTAGGAGCAAGAGAAGGGGGAAGGTGCCACACACTTTTAAACAAGCAGATCTCATGAGAACTCACTATTGCAGTGACAGCACCAAGCAGGGATGGTGTTAAACCATAAAAGAACCACCCCCATAATCCAATCACTTCCCACCAGGTCCCAGCTTTAACACTGGGGATTACGATTCGACATGAGATTTGGTGGAGACACAGATCCAAATCATTACCGTTCTTCCCCTGGCCCTCTAAATCTCATGTTCCTCACTTTGCAAAATATAATCATGCCTTTTCAACAGTCCCCCAAAGTCTTAACTTATTCCAGCATTAACCGAAAAGTCCACAGTTTTATCTGAAACAAGGCAAGTCCCTTCCACCTATGAGCCTGTAAAATGAAAAATAAATTAGTTACTCCCAAGATACAATGGAAAAATAGGCATTGGCTAAACACTGCCATTCCAAAAGGTAGAATTTGGCCAAAATAAAGGAGCTAGAGTTCCCATGCAAGTTTAAAACCCAGCAGGACATTTATTAAAAATTAAAGCTTCAAAAATAACCTCTTTTAACTCCATGTCTCACATCCAGGGCCACACTGGTCCAAGGGGTGGGCTCCCAAAGCCTTGGGCACTTCCTCCCTGTGGCTTTGCAGGGTTTAGCCTCCATGGCTGCCGTCATGAGCTGGTGTTGCGTGCTTGTGGCTTTTCCAGGCACAGAGTGCAAGCTATCAGTGGATCTACCATTCTGGGGTCTAGAGTACAGTGGCCCTCTTCTCACAGTTCCACTAAGCAATGCCCCAGTGGGGCCTCTGTGCAGGGGCTCCAAACCCACTTTTCCTTTCTGCACTACCCTCATAGAAGTTCTCCATGAGGGCTCCACCCCTGCAGCAGGCTTCTCCATACATCTTCTGAAATCTAGGCAGAGGCTTTCAAGCCTCAACTCTTAAACTCTGTGCACCCATAGGCTTAACACCACAGGGAAACCACCAAGTCTTATGGCTTGCACGCTCTAAAGCAGTGGCCCAAGCTGTACCTGAGCCCCTTTGAGCTATGGCTGGAGCTGGAGCAGCTGGGATGCAGAGAACAGTGTTCCAAGGCTGCACAAGGCAGCGAGGTCCTGGGTCTGGCTCTCAAAATCATTCTGTTCTCCTAGGCCTCCAGGTTTGTAATGGGAGGTGTTGCCATGAAGGTCTTTGAAATGCTTTCTGTCTATATGAGCATAGATTGTTAGAAGCAACCAGGCTACATTTTGAATGTTTTGCTGCTTAGATATTTCTTCCACCAGATATCCTAAATCATTATTTTCAAGTTCAAAGTTCCCTAGATCCCTAGAGGAGGGGCACAGTGCAGCCAAGTTCCTTGCTAAGGCATAACCAAAGTGACATCTCTCCAGTTCTCAATAAGGTCCTCATTTTCATCTGAGACCTCCTCAGCCTGAACTTTACTGTCCATATCACTATCATCATTTTAGTCATAGTCATTCAACCAGTCTCTAGGAAGTTCCAAACTTTCCCTCATCTTCCTGTCCTTCTGAGTCCCCCAAACTCTTCCAACCTCTGCCTATTACCCAGTTCCAAGCTACCTCCACATTTTCAGGTAATTTATAACAATGCCCCACTCCTCAGTACCAATTTTCTGTATTAGTCCATTTTTGCATTGCTATAAATACCTAAAGCTGTGTAATTTATTAAAAAAAAAAAAAAAGAGGTTTAGGCCAGGTGCAGTGGCTCACACCTGTAATCCCAGCACTTTGGAAGGCCGAGGCAGGCAGATCACTTGAGGTCAGGAGTTTGAGATCAGTCTGGCCAAAATGGCAAAACCCCATCTCTACTAAAAATACAAAACTTAACTGGGCATGGTGGCAGGAGCCTGTAATCCCAGCTACTTGGGAGGCTGAGGCAGGAGAATCGCTTGAACTCAGGAGGTAGAGACAGCAGTGAGCCAAGATCATGCCCTGCACTCAAGCCTGGACAACAGAGCAAGACTCCATTTCAAAAACAAAGAAAAAAAATAAAGAGGTTTAATGGGCTAATGGTTTCACAGGATGTACAGGAAGCATGATACTGGCATCTGCTCAGCTTGTGGAGAGGCATCAGGAAACTTACAACCATGGTGGAAGTTGCCGGGAGAGCACACACATCACACGGCCAAAGCAGGAGCAAGAAAGAGGGAGGGAGGTGCCACAGAGCTTTAAACAATCAGATCTCATGAGAACTTACTATTGATGACTACACCAAGGATGGTGTTACTAAGCCATGAGAAACCACCTCTATGATCCAATGACCTCCCACCAAGCCCCACCTCTAACACTGTGAATTGCAATTTGAATGAGATTTGGTGGAGACATGGATCCAAACCACAGCACATCATTTCTCTTATTCACATTTTATTCAATATTTCTATTTGATTATAAACCTTTGCTTATTCAGATCTCTAAATACTAGTGCCACTGCCTTTGTATGGCAATCAATAGATTACCATCTTACACGGTGCAGAATTTGGTATGTTCATGAACTAAATACAAATTCAAGAGAATAGCGTAATTGGCCAATTCTGAGAAGCAAATATATTAGTATTAAACATCAGTACTAAGCCCTAGTCATTGCATGAAGGAATACAAAATAACTATTTCTCAGGAAGGCAAAGTCTTGAGTTCAGATATTAGCTGTTACACTCCTTAACCTCCAGTTTGCTCCTGGTACTTCCCATTGGTTTAGTTTAACCCAAACAGAAGCCAGAGGGTAATGAGATGCAGCTCATAGGGTCAGCCTTCTAAAACAGAGGAGAATTCAGGAGAGCACAGATCAGATCTGAGGGGTGGGAAATGGAGAGTAACCAGCATATATATAATCCCTAGAATTTTGAATACACCCTATCAACCCAGCTTTAAAAATAAAATGTATGTGCTCCTTTTAACTTAATCATGAATCACTGAAATAGCTTACCATTATTCTTATGGTAATCCCAATGGGCAAGAAATTCTATATGAACCCGAGGTCTGATTACATATGCATTTGACTGCAGGTAACAGAAACCCAACTCCAATTTAAATAAGTAGCATTCACCCATGAGAATCTTGGAAATAGTGGGTTGCTGGCATCGTCCAGCAGCTCAAAGTCATCAAGGCCAGATCTGGGCTTTTACCTGATGCACTTCATCTCAAGGTCACAAGATAGCTGCTGCAGCTCCAGACAAATGTGCCTTTAAAGAAAGAGGAAGCTAGAAAAGGGAAAAGCAGTGCCAGCTGCATTTATTTCTCTTTATCAGGAAAGCCTCAAAGCTTGAGCCAAATTCCATCTTTATTTCATTGGCTACAACTGCAACACACTCCTAATTGCAAAAGAGGCTTCGTAAGCAAGTATTTAGAGGAATGTTCCTACCCTTGATAAAAACCTGGCTTCTGGCAGCAAGGAGGAAATGGGGAGATATTTAACAGGCAGCTGAAAGTGTCTGCCACAGTTAAATATCATTTCAATATTTTATGGTTTGTTGCATTAGGTAGTCAAAGGAAACCCTTTATTACTCATTAAATATTAGATAACAAAAAGCCAATGTTCAGTCACTCTTTTGCTTCTGTAATGAATGAGGCAAAGGGACAGTGAGTCTGTCCTCCAAAGTCCTTGCCCTGTCAACTATCATCAACCCACTTCTTTTTTTTCTTTCTTTCTTTCTTTTTTTTTTTTGTGATGGAGTTTCACTCTTATCTTCCAGGCTGGAGTGATCTTGGCTCACTGCAACCTCCACCTCCTGGGTTCAAGTGATTCTCCTGCCTCAGCCTCCCAAGTACCTGGTATTACAGGCATGTGCTGCCACGCCCGGCTAATCGTGTATTTTTAGTAGGGACGGGGTTTCTCCATGTTGGTCAGGCTGGTCTTGAACTCGTGACCTCAGGTGATCTGCCCACCTTGGCCTCCCAAAGTGCTGAGATTATACAAGTGAGCCACCACACGCGGCCAATCCATTTCTTATGGCAGCTAGGAGAACACATCCAAACAAAAACAGCTGATGTCTCAACTTGAACTAGATTCTGTCTTCTCTTTTTTTTTTTTTTTTGGAATAACTGTTGTATGTTCCTCAGTCCTAGTCATTACTAAGTCTTATATTTAAGATTAATGTCTAATACTAATGCATTTGCTTCTCAAAATTAGCCCAATCATGCTGTTAACTAGAATTTGCATTTAGTTCATGAACATACCAAATTCTGCACCAAATGTGTAAGACTGTGATCTACTGATTGCCATGCAAAGGCAGCAGCACAGAATTGGGAGATCTGAATCATCAGAGGTTTTATTATAATTAGAAATATTGAATAAGATGTCCCTAAATGAACTATTTTGATCAGTTACAAAAGATAACAAGCCACAGACCCAGAGCTATTACTCTCCAATTATTGTCTTATATTCAGTGATCCTACTACTTGTGTTAATGAGTAGCTGCCAAGCAATAGTCATTGAAGGGACAGGAAGCATAGAAACCACATTCCAGACTTGGCTATGGCAGTAATTTATCCCCCTTGTGCATACCCAGCATGGTGTGTGACCTTGAGTTGCTATTATTTCGGTGAATTTTGTTGTTGGTGGTTTTTTTTTAACCTTTGTTTTATTCTGCATTACATTTCATCTATTATTCATGCAAATCTTGGTGATCTTCCACATCACTTTTTTCTGTCACATTCCCTTTCTGGCCACCTCTGCCCCAGAGCACTCTTGATGGAAGCATTTGTTGTACAATCAGCCTACACCGTAAACCTTACCCTGTGGGCTTAACTTGGCACCGGGTCACAAAGGGGAAGGAAAATCATATTTTGAAGTGCAGAGTTTAACATCTGAACAATTCAGGTATGTCTAAAACACTCAATGTTTCAAAGGCAGCACAGAATAATATTCAATCGTATAAGACTATTTCATGTTTTAGTTAATCAGTATTGTAGAAATATAACAGAAAAGGATTTCATGATCATAGTGAACCATGGTAGACTACAGGCAATAATTCTTGTGATACTTTAAAAATTAAATTTAAACTGGGATTGGATTACCATGGTCAGTCCTCAACACATTATGGGCAAAAATGCCTCTGGCAGCTCTTGCGATCCTTCCTTAAAAGACAGCTAGTAGGACATCCACTGTTTGCCCTTTTTAAACTTTTCATCCTTTCCTCCGTCCTGCTATGGAGAACATGTGAGGAGTTCTTGGCACCATCTTGAATGGAGAGGATGGAAGTCACACCTTAGGATTCATGAGGAAGTTACCTAGAAAAAGCCTGGGTCTCTGAGCTGGACTGGGCTTCTACTCAGGAACCTCTGCATGAAAGAGAAGCATGATTCTATCTTATTGAGCCACTCCTGCTGTGGATCTTTGTTATTCACACCCCAACCCAATGCTAACAGATACAGCTCAAGTAAAAACAATAATGACAGCTAAAATGTATTGACCTCCTACTTTGTCACATATTGTGCTGAGCACTGTATTTTCAGTATTATCTTTAATCCCCATAATGACCCCAGGAGGCACATATCATTATTAGCCATAGTTTACAGAAGAGGAAACTTGAAGTTTAAGAAGTTAACTAACTCACCAAGGGAGTGCAGCCAGTAAGTGGTTGAAATGGATTCAACCCCAGGATATGACTCCAAAACCCATGCTCAAAACATTAATGGCCAGGCGCGGTGGCTCACGCCTGTAAACCTAGCACTTTGGGTAGCCGAGGTGGGCGAATCACCTGAGGTCGGGAGTTCAAGATCAGCCTGACCAACATGGAGAAACCCTGTCTCTACTAAAAATACAAAAAATTTAGCCAGATGTGGTAGCACATGCCTGTAATCCCAGCTACTCGGGAGGCTGAGGCAGGAGACTCGCTTGAACCTGGGAGGTAGAGGTTGCAGTGAGCCAAGATCACACCATTGCACTCTAGCCTGGGCAACAGGAGTGAAACTCTGTTTAAAAAAAAAAAAATCATTAACCATGGTGGAAAATATCTTAATATCTTTGACTCATGGTTCCTCTGTACAATCGGAGTTCCTCTGTACAATTAGGGGAATGTTCCTACCCTTGATCAAAACCTGGTTTCTGGTAGCAAGGAGGAAGTGGGGAGATAGTTAACAGGCAGCTGAAAGTGTCTGCCACAGTTAAATATCATTTCAATATTTTATGGTTTTTTGCATTAGTCAAAGGAAACTCTTTATTACTCATTAAATATTAGATAACAAAAACAATGTTCATCTCAATTCAATCTCAATTCAAGCAATATTTTGGTCTCATATTTTGGATCTTCCTGCCTTCCAAACATCCTACCTGCTAAACAAATACTTCTTTTAATAAGTTACAACACCCTGTGTTATCCAAGGTTAAGGAAGACAGGGATGACATTTACTTTGATGAAGGATGTATATACTTGCGCTTTGCACCAAAAGGCATAATTTCATTTGCCTTACTGATGCACAATGGGAAGAATGAAGTGAAAGAGACATCTTGAAAAATGATTCAGTCAGGAGGGATGTGACCACAGGATAATCTGCAGCCAGTGTTGTTCCAATGCAGTCCTCCACACTGGAATACTTAAAGTGCTTTATAGGTCAGCAGCTGGAGAAAGAAAGAGGACTAAGCTAAGAAATGCAGAATGAAGACAATCTCACCAAAATTAACCAGAACAAATTTTGGTGAACTAGACCAGGATATTGTTGTTTCTCCATTATGACAACAAATTCACTATCATTTCCAGTCTGGCATAAATTTCTTTCAACCTCCTCCTGGATTTTTGACAAAAATCTGAAAATGTCTTTGATTTCCGACAATGCTATGTCTTTCCTTCATCCATTCTTTTCAGTAAATATTTGTTGGAACCCTATTAAATGCCAATCATTGAGTTAGGCTCAAAGATGGGTACAAAGATAAAGAAGGCATTGTCCCTGTCATTGGAAGAGACAAAGAAGAAGAGCCCATGTAGGTTGGAGCAGAGAGAAGGAAGGTGTGAAGGAGACGAGGTGGGACCTGCAGAGGATGGAACACAAAGGGCCTATTCTCACTAGTCAAGAGGCTTGCACATCATCCAGTGGCATGGAGAGCAATGGAAGGAAGTTTGACAGAAGAGTAGCGTCAGTTTTGTTTTAAAACTCTAGTTTCACACAGCAGCATCAGAGATGAATTAAATGAAATCAGAATGGAGGCAAGTGTTTTAGTTAGGAAGCTAAATTACACTAATCCAGGAGAACTATGGTGAGGGCACATATCAATGCAGTTGATTGGGTTAAAAAAAAAAGAGTCTGAATACAGAAATCTCCTAGAGAAAATCAACAAGTTTCGTGTTGAAGAGATCGAGGAAGGGACTGGAGAGGAAGAAGGAGCAATCAGTGAAGATTCTCAGATGTATGGCTTGCTGGATTGATCTTGGTATTTTAGAGATTGCTGGTGTTGAAGAAAAGAAAGAGCACCTACAGGCTTTGACTGTGGAGAATGTATCTTTCTCCTTGACACTGCCTTTCAGCATCATTGGACAAGTCATGTTGATTTCTTAAACCTTAGATTCTTCATCTGTAAAACAAGGATTATCTTTGGGATTTTAAAAATGAGAATTCTTGAGATCACATAAGAAAGGACCTTACTATTGCTCCTGTAACAAAACTGAAGTTGTCAGTCAAGGTTTAGTGCAGAAAACAGAAACCACACAAGGTACATCAAGCAAAAAAACGGTATTAAGTTCAGGAAACTAGTTGCCTCCAAAATGACTGGAAAGACTAGAAAGCAAATGTCAGGGTTGTTAAGCTTTTAACCACATCACTGCAAGTAGAATCCAGAGATCAGGAAACGGATGCTCCTGCCACCCAGGTCACGAGGCTTCAGGAAACTGCTGCCAATGTCACAGGCATTCTGCAGCCCCAAAACTGTTGATCAGCAATAAAACATGAAGCCCAGTCACCACAAAACTTATGTCTGCCAGGGTCTACGTGTTCACCATTTCTGCTGTCAGGAGAATGTCTCTGCTTCTCTTCCACCTCTCAAACAAAGCAAGTGTATTTCTTTGATCGAATATCAATTACATCCTGAACTCTACTACATGTAACTAATTCTCAGGTTTCTGGCTCCTGCGATATTGGGCAGAGCATAGGATAAGGTGGAAATGGATGATTACTAACAAATAATACGCAGCTCAGGCCTTAAGAAATATAATTTTAGCTATAGACCTCATCTGAACTGGAAGAAAGGTTTGGGAGTGAAGATGGTGAATTCACTTTGAGACATTTTGACTTTGAAGTGCCTATGGGACATCCAGACAGCTGTATAAAGAAAAATACTTTAGGAGGTAGGTATATAAATATTTAGGAGTTATCATCTCAGTAGTAGCTGAAATCATGCAATGTAAATGGCACCCCACCCTCCCACCTTCCCTGGGAGAATTATAGATTGAGAAGAGGCTAATTTCAAGCATAAGACCCCAACATAAAAGGGATGGAAAAGGAATAGAGTATCTCAGAAAGAAGTCAGAGAGAATTTTAAAAAGGAGGGTGTGTTCTGCAGAATGCCAACCAGAAGTCTAAGAACTAAAAACTTTCCATAGGATTTGTCAACTTGGATGTCATTGTTCACTTGGGTAGCTTCCATTTCAATAATAGTGGTAAACTCAGATTTCAATGTCAGAAGGAGAGGAAGTCTTGGTTGTGAAGGAAAGAGATGGAACAGGGAGATAAAGCATGATTTTTATATAAAAAAATAGTTCTACATCATGAAAATAACTACTAAAATGATAATAATGTTCTTTTGCCTCACAACTATCTTTGGTAGTTATGTTTCTGTGTTATGCATTCTAAAAATACTTCCTTAAGTCTGGGATGATGATCACCTAACATTGTAATGGTTATTCTGGGTAGTGTGATTTTTAAGTCATTGTTTTTCTTTCTTCTTTCTACATTTTTCATAGTTTGAAGCAAGCATACTCATTTAAGCCAAAGCAATCATCATTATTCCTAAACTGAAAATAAATTTTCTCTATACCAAGTGTGGATTGGGACTTTAGGTCATTTTATACAGTGGTGTGCTATTGACAATGTCTAGGAGAAGTAAACCCAGTTTCTAATGAAGGTACCAAGACTTTCCCTGGATTCAGGGTTTTTAAAGGTAATTATGATATTGGAATATCTAAAGAAAAATATACATAATAAATAGAATGAAGGGGATTGGAAATTAACTCTTTAACTTCATTTCACATGGCTGGAAACTTATGTAGAGTATTAGCTTCACAATTTAAGATTCAGAATTTTAAGATAGAAGAAAATAAAGACCATAGTCCAGTTTCTAAAATTACAGATGGAAACTAAGGCCTAGAAAGGACCTGGCCAAGGCCACAGAGTTGGAGAAATGAAAAATAGAAGTCTGAACCCTGAACCCCGAAGTGAGGCTCTTCCCCCAGGCCACATGCATGGCTCACATGCCCATGAGGCAGAGAACTTGGAGAGCATCAGAAAAGGCTGAGGACTGGACAGCAGGATGTGGAGTGAAAGGTCAGAGGATTTGGGATTGTTTGACTTGGAAAAGAGAAGACTGAAGGGATCTCAGTAATTTCCCAAGACAAAAGGGAAACTATCCTCTCCTAATGAAATGGATAATAAAATGTTTCTCTACCCTCTTGCCCAGGTTATTTTTTTCCGGAGAAAATGTTGCTTTCCTTTTCCCTCATCTACCCAAATGTAATCCCCCTTCAATGTCATTAGACACATCCCAGATCTTCCTAAGCCTCCCAAGATGAGTCCATCTTGAACACGAACTTTATCTTCTCAGGTCGTTCCCTTGAGCACTTACGGCTGAAACCACAGAGACTAACACACACATTGTCACAATGCCTCATTGTTTCATTAAGGTGTGTCTTTCTTCTTCAGAGAGATCTACCCCAACACTTCACCTCCTGCTTCTGTCATGGCCTAGCATAGTATTGACAAAAATAGCAGAAACTCAGTAAATACTTGTAGAATTTAATTAAACCACAGCATAAAAATTCATCTTAAATACTAAACATGTTTTTCTAATCATGAGTATTATTAATTATTAAGTAGGATGCAAAATCTCCTCTAAACTTATTTTTTAAAGGATATATTATCTATCTAGAAAATTTAAGGTATGATTCTGTCTGAAGGGCCAAGGAAACAAGGATAAACAGTAATTTATTTTTGGGTCTGAGTCTCTTGATTCTGTCATAATCTACATTTAATTAGAAAGTATGTACATCTCAAATACACTACATTAAGACGTGACTGTAGAGGGTTCAGCTACATCTAACGTTGATTCCAGCCGTTGGAGAGTCAAACTGACTAGTTGATGAGATATTGGTAATGATCTTTTACTGCATCTAAATAAAATAAAGAACTGAATGGTTGCTTCAGTGATCACATGATTGAAATGTCATAGGTCTACCCTGATAATAGGAAGCATGCTAAAAGCCATTATATTACTTTAATGTCACAAAATCTGATGGATTATAGATGCATTCATTCTTTATGAATGGTTAGTTTATCACCTCTAG
Source organism: Plecturocebus donacophilus (assembly GCA_004027715.1). Classification (NCBI taxonomy): domain Eukaryota; kingdom Metazoa; phylum Chordata; class Mammalia; order Primates; family Pitheciidae; genus Plecturocebus; species Plecturocebus donacophilus. The sequence goes on from PVKP010007225.1 coordinate 69,777, forward strand.
TATTTACAGAACACAATTTTTTCACAAATTTTTCTGTATATCTTTTTCTAATTTTCTTTTTTTCTACTCATGAATTTCCTAATTTACTGAAACAAGTGATACACTAGAGATAGGAAGATGTCACTAAATAACTTTGTCAGATGAAAGGAATAAAATCACTCCTCAGAAAGCTCATGACTTGCTGCATATTTTTAAATACTATTCTTAAGGATCTTTACTATTGTTTTAACTAAAACCGTTGTACTCTCAGACCCACAGGAGTTTTTCTTTCACTATAAAACATGTCTATGGACAGGGACTTGCTTACTTATTAGCATGTAAATTTCTAAATATAATAAATGTGATATTGGGGATAATGAATTACCTGCCATCCAGTAGAGCTCATTAAAATATTGATTCTTGAATTGCCTTCTTGAGAGGAAGTCCTCTTTTAAAAAGTTAATGGGAGCCTCAGCAAACTGACACAAGAACAGAAAGCCAAACGCCACATGTTCTCACTCATAGGTGGGTATTGAACAATGAGAACACGTGGACTCGGAGAAGAGCATCATACACTGGGGGCAGTTAGGGGGGTGGAGGAGAGACAGCAGGGGGTGGGGAGGGAGGGGAGGGGAGGGGAGGGAGGGATAACATGGGGAGAAATAAAATAAAAATTTTTTTATTTTAAAGTAAAATAAAATTTTTTAAAAAATTAATGGGAGCTATGACTTGAGTTTGTGAAATTTGTAGCTTCTCCTTTCAGTAATGACCCTAACTTCTTTACAGATAAAGATGATATCTGAGCCTTCTGGGATGTTTCCATGTCTAATAATGTTTAAATATTATATAATTTTAGAATAAGAAGGGCTGTTAGATGTCATTTTGAAAGTTTCATGAAAGGAAAGAATCAAAGTATCTGTCACTTCAGCAAACATCAGGGTTCCATTTAGTATGGCTTAGGGTCACTGGAAAAAACAGTCATGCTCTCTGGTAGGCTCTGAGATGTGGCCTTGTCTGGAACAGAGAGTTCTCCCAAGGCAAGGATAGATCCATCATGAAGCTAATGAAGGTGACACTTCAGGGACCCTCCCTTGCCCACTCACTATGAGTGCTCTAGGCACTGAGTCATGGAGCGTCGTAAGAGGAGAGATGCTCGGTTCTCACCAGAAGCATTTCTGTGTACTCATTTCCACTGAGTTGCCTAAAGAGATCACTGAATCTTCAAGGCTTGCATCATTTGTTGTGATTAATTTTCTCATGTTAACTAAGATCACTGTGTAATTTTCTATCTTTTTTCATATAGAGCAGCATTCCTCAATCTTTTTGGCACCAGGGACCTGTTTCATGGAAGACAATTTTTCCACAGCCAGGGCTGGGGGGGAGGCATAGTTTGGGGATGATTCAAGTCCATTACATTTATTGTGTACTTTATTTCTATTATTATTACATTATAATAAGTAATAAAATAATTATATAACTCGTTATAACATGGAGTCAGTGGGAGCACTGAGCTTGGTTTCCTGCAACTAGACTGTCCCTTCTGGGGAAGGTGGGAGACAGTGACAGATCATGAGGCATTAGATTCTCATAAGGAGTGTGCCACCTAGATCCCTTGCATGCGCAGTTCACAATAAGGTCAGTGCTCCTAAGAGAATCTAATGCCACTGCTGATCTAACAGGAGAGGAGCTCAGGCAGTCATGGGAGCAATGGGGAGCTCACATGACTGTAAGTAGAGATGAAGCTTTGCTCCAGCATGTGTGGCCCGGTTCCTGTTCTATGGCCTAGGGGTTGGGGACCCTTGATATGGAGGGATCTTGAAATCATATAAATTTCAACCCCTACAAAACCTAGATCTGCTGCTGTCCAACAGCAACAAGGATTTCTTTGCAAGGAAAATCTGTTTCAAAGAATCTTTTAAATTGAAAAGTTCTGAGTTTCACTAGCTTCACCAAAGCCCGTCGTTGTAATTTGTGTATATGTGGGCAAATGATATGCATTAATTATCATTTGGATATTGGGGTTTAATGAAGTGAACACTAAGCTTTAGAGACAAAGGAGAACCCGAATTTAGATGCAGCATCATGGACGCTCATAACAGGTGGATCATTGTAATAAAAATGTCCAAGCAGATGTGAATTCCTGTTTCATTACTGGACAGGCTACTCCTACCAGGTCTACATGAGGTTTTGAATCAGCAAGTAAAAGTCAGGGCAAAAGGTATGATCTATCCCCAAATCTCTCAGCAAAAGCTGTGTTCAGCATGTCCAGGAAAATTTGGCAGCCAGTGCACAGCATGATGAATATGTGGCACAAAGGTTCAAACCAGCTTGAGAAAAAAAAATCAAAGAATTGTAGGGACCTCTTTACACCAGGTCTCCTACTGACTCTGTTCTGCTAAGATAATGCTTCACAACTTTAACATAGGCCTGGTTCTGATTCACTGAAACTTGTAAAATAAACAAACAAGCAAAAATCTTGGAAGGGGGACAATTACAACAAAAACATTCCTTTAAATTATAATTTCATGACTTATTAACATGCCCTGTATTGTAGAAAATTCACCAACTTTAATAACAAGGGCACAGCAATCTACCAGTGTTGTTAGATTGGAGTATGTGGTTCTTAAAAATTATTTTAAACTGAGTTCTATCATCTGCATGAATTATATTTAAATACTTTAAATAAATATTTTTATAAAATTATTCACATAATAAGTCAGGAGACAATCTCTTCTTTTTTTTTTTTTTTTTAAGGCAGAGTCTCACTCTGTCACCAGGCGCCAGGCTGGAGTGCAGTGGTGCAATCTCGGCTCACTGCAACCTCCGCCTCCAGGGTTCAAGCGATTCTCCTGCCTCAGCCTCCCGAGTAGCTGGGACTATAGGCATGTGCCACAACGCCCAGCTAATTTTTTTGTATTTTTAGTAGATACAGGGTTTCACCATGTTGGCCAGGATGGTCTCGATCTCTTGACCTCGTGATCCGCCCACCTCGGCCTCCCAAAGTGCTGAGATTACAGGCTTGAGCCACCGCACCCGGCTGATAATCTCTTCTTAAAAAAGAAGAAAGCCTAGTTACATGCCACAAGATAGATGAACCTGGGGACATTATGCCAAGTGAAATTAGCCAGTCACAGAAGGACAAATACTACTCCATGATTCCACTTACATGAGGTTTCAAATGTAGTCTAACTCACAGAAACAAAGAATAGAATCTTGGTTGCCAGGGGATGCAGGAAGGGAGAAAGAAAGAGTTGCTCATCAGCACGTTTAAGATTTCATTGACACAAGATGATTAAGTTCTAAGACTAGCTGTCTCATACCGTACCTATCGATAATGATACTGCAGTGTACACTTAAAATCTCCTGAGAGGGCAGATCTCACCCTAGAGTAAAAGTAAAAAAGTACTTCTACTTCAAACTCAAGTATGATGGTTATCTCAAGGAAAAGAGCTTGTAAGATTGAGTTGTGGGCTGAACCAGCCATTTTATTCAGAGAATAACACTTTTACTTGAATCAATGAAGAACCAACTTTATTTAGACTTGGGGATTTGGCAGACATTTTTTCCACAATGAACTGAGTGAGACTGACTATCACTTCAAGGAAAACAACTGACAGTACTTGCTGCCAATGATAAAATTCAAGCCTTCAAGTGAAAATTAAAATTTTAGAAAAATTGCATCTGCCACTGTAACCTTGATAGCTGTCTAATACTCAAAAAATTTTTTTCTGATGAAATTAGTAGTAGTATTAACAAATATAATATTTTGTGTTGTAGAATGAAATATGCCAACATTCAGAACATCTACACAGCTCAGTAAATCAATATTCCAAGCGACCAGTACATGATGCTGTGAAATCATACATGGGTGAAACATCCATTCAAAGTACAAGATAGGCTAATAAATTTTAATGTAACCAAATTTGAAAAGTTCACTGATATGGTTTCAGATTTCACAATGCAACTCACCTTTAAAAACCACCATTTGACGCCTGTAATCCCATCACTTTGGGAGGCCGAGGCGGGCGGATCACGAGGTCAAGAGATCGAGACCATCCTGGCCAACATGGTGAAACCCCGTCTCTACTAAAAATACAAAAAAATTAGCCGGGCGTGGTGGCCTATGCCTGTGGTCCCACCTACTCGGGAGGTTGAGGTGGAAGAATCGCTTGAACCCAGGAGACGGAGGTTGCAGTGAGCCAAGATTGCACCACTGTACTCCAGCCTGGCGCCTGGTGACAGAGTGAGACTCTGTCTTAAAAAAAAAAAAGAAGAAGAAGAGATTGTCTTCTTGCACTCCATCTCCAAAAAACAAAAACAAAACAAAACAAAACAAACAAACAAAAAAACCCACCATTTGGTATAGTTCCTAAAAATAGCCACACTTTTCTGAAAAGGTTATTAAGATATTCCTCTATCCAACAGTGTGAGGCTGGTACTTCTCAATATATGTCAATCAAAATGACATGTCACAGAAGATTGGTGGCTTTAAACTATGCCCACAGATTCTTTGACAATCCTCAAAAAGTAGAATCCAATTTCTTGACTTTGAGTGTGGGCCAAAATTAATGACTCACTTCCAGTGAATATAATGTGGTAGAAGTGACCATGTGTCATTTGAAAATAGGTCACTAAAGGTATCGTGACTTCTTGTGTTCCTTCTCTTGGAGAGCTCTAGAGAAAACCACTGCCATGTTATGGGAGAGAGTTGAGAACAATAGCCTTAGGAGAAAGGTCAAAAGAACAGGCCAAATGTCTGGATTCTGGCAATATGAGGTAAAGGTTCCCTTTAGATACCATCAAGATTCAACTACTGTCCAATCAACATCAGGCTTCTCAGGGGTTGTGGATTATGTATTACATCAGGAGTTGGCTAAATCTGGCCCACCATCTGCTTTTGTAAATAAAGTTTTATTGGAACAAAGCCAGGTCCATCTGCTTACAAAATGTTTATGGCTGCTTTTGACTATAACAGCAGAGTTGAAGAATTGTCACAGAAATTATATGGCATATGATTTGCAAAGCCTAAAGTATATATTATCTGGCCATTTACAGGTTAAGTTTGCTTACCCCTGTATTATATCAATGCTCTTCAATTTGCACTGTTCTATTATTTTTTCCCAATAAAATTCCAAGGGATGGCTTTTTTCAGGGATAAGACACTTTCCTTTCACTCCCTCTTATTTTCCCCCAATCAGCACTATGTATATGTAATCAGTGCCAGAAGGGCGGCTGGATAATATATTGGGATATTAACTTAAATGGTTTTTCTTCCATTTTACTTCTTTACTGTTTTCCCTCTTTCTAGCAGGCCTCATGAAAGAGGTATTAAAGAGTATTGCAGAGGAACCTACAGGATTCTGTGTGCTAAATGCCTGCATATTTAGAGGAGAAATTTTCATAACCACTTGGAGAGGCAGAGAGGGAAGGGTGTGTCATTGCCCAATCCTACACTTCTGCCTAGAGTAATTTTCTCATAAGCTGTAGAAAGAACTCTGTGTACAGAGTTGAACACAGCAAACATGTCCCAAGCACAGAAATGAAATAGCCCAAGACCCAGACCTGAAGAAGGTGAGCAAGCAGAGATAATGACATGTGGTGGGCATCCTATTAGGATAAGTCATGAAGACCAGATGGGCATTCTTAGCACTATGTAAGATGTAGGAATTTGTGCAATCTCCAAGAAATGTTGGGGAAGAGGGAAGAGAATCCCTAGAAAGACTGCAGTTAATTGACTGAAAGAGGACTCAGAGTCAGAAACGAAGTAGAATTATAAAAAATAAGGAATGTATTTTCTGCTTATCCCAGTTTGCAGTCTGAGATGTTTATTACGTAAGCATCACTGGCCAGCTGAAAGCATTCATTCATTTCTTTATCCATTGAGTGAATAATTATTGACCATCTACTACATGCTAGGCATTGGAGATATAGACATGCTCCCTGTTCTCAAGAAATTTATGGTTGATATAGATAAGACAGGTTAAACAAACACAATATGAAGATCTAATCATGGTAAGTACTATTCCAAAACATACCTAAGTGTGCATGTACACGCACACACATGCACGTGCATGCATGCACAAACACACAGATACACAACTAGAGAGGTAACCAAGTTCTGAAGCTAGAGCCTATCCCAAAAATAGTCCCCGACCGATGCTAGTTGCACTCTATGCAGAGACAGAGCAGGCTTTGGGTCTGTTGGAAGTGAAGAATCACAACTGAAACTCTACTCATAAACTCTCTACACTCCCAGTATAAGGACAGTCAGTAAAATTCTACCTGTGGCAAAAGGGAGACTGCAAGGAAATGTGTCTGTTTCCACTACGTCTCTGGGTGGGGAAAAGAACAATCCCCCCTGAAAACTCCTAAGTGCAAAATTGCCCTTGCAGGTTTGGGGTAGGGATCTACACAATCGATTGTAATACAGGAAACAATAATGTAACAAGTTAGTTTAGAGTGACTCTAATCTGGAAGAGATAAAATTAAATCCTCTCTAGAGGAATGAACTCTCAACCAAATCCTTTAGGTTTCCCTAAAATGAAGTAAGCCTCTATGAGTAAAATTCAACGTGAATGAGAAAAAGTTAAATTATACCCTCAAGTAATTTAGATATTGAAATTATCTCATATATGTGGAAAATAAGTATGTTTAAAATGCTTACAGATTGATACATGATGCAACAATTTCATTTCTCGGCATATATCCAAAAGTCTTGAAAGCCAAGACTTGAACAGGTATTTGCACACCCATTTTCGTAGCATCATTACCCACAGTAGTTAAAACATGGAAGCAAACCAAGAGTCTACCAATAGACGAATGTATAAGCAAAATGTGTTATATACACACAATGAAATATTATTCATCCTTAGAAAGGAAATTCTGACACATGCTATAACATGATGAACCTTGAGAACACTGTGCTAAGTGAAATTAGCCAGTCACAAAAAGACAAGTATTGTGTGATTCCATTTATATGAGGTAGTTAGAGTAGTCGAAATCATTCAGAAAACAGAATCATGGGGGCCAAAACTAAGGATGAGGGGGGAATAGAGCATTATTGTTTAATGAATATTGTTTAATGTTTTCAGTTTGTAAAATTTAAAAAGTGGTAGAGAGATGATGGTAATGACAGCACAACAATGTGAATGTATTCATTTTTTAAATTATTTTTATTTCTGACACATTGTTGTACATATTTATGGGGTAAAATGTGATGTTTTGACACATGTATACATTGTGTAATGATCATATCAGGATAATTAGCATATCCTTCACCTGAAACATTTCACATTCCTTTGTGGTGAAAACATCCAAAATTCTAGCTTCTAGCTATTTTGAGATACACAATACCTTACTGTTAAGTATAGTTACCCTGCTGTGTAATCAAACACCAGAACTCATTCTTTCTTTCTGATTGTAACTTTGTACCCACAGCAATGTGGATGAACTTCAAGGACCTTACATTAAGTGAAATAAGCCAGACACAGAAAGTACTGCATGTGATCACTTACATGTGTAATTAGTATGTATTTAATACCACTGAACTGTTAACTTAAAAATGGTTTAGATGGTAAATGTTATGTTATGTGTATTTTAACACAAAAAAACTTTTTAATGTATTATTAAGCTTCAATGACATTTAAAAATGATTAGACAATGCAAAAGCAGGGTGATCTTTAATTAATTGCCTCTTTTTTTCTATAAATGTTTAATTCTTTTTTTTTAATTATACTTTAAGTTCTGGGGTACAGGTGCAGATCTTGCAGGATCGTTACATAGGTACACTCACGCCATGGTAGTTTGCTGCCTCCATTCCCCCTATCACCTACATCAGGCATTTCTTCCAATGTTATCCCTCCCCAACCTCCCCACCCGCTGCTGCCCCTACTATAGCTCCCCACCCCCCAGCAAGCCCGTGTGTGACATTCCCTTCCCTGTGTTCATGTGTTCTCATTATTGTTTAACAACCACTTATGAATGAGAACATGCGGTGATTGGTTTTTGTTCTTGTGTCAGTTTTCTGAGAATGATGGTTTCCAGATTCATCCATGTTCCTACAAAGGACATAAACTCATCGTTTTTTATGGCTGCATAGTATTCCATGGTGTATATGTGCCACATTTTCTTTATTCAGTCTATGATTGATGGGCATTTGGGTTGGTTCCGGGTCTTTGCTATTGTAAACAGTGTCACAATGAACATACGTGTACATGTGTCTTTATAATAGAATGATTTATAATCCTTTGGGTATATACCCAGTAATGGGATTTCTGGGTCAAATGGAATTTCTATTTCTAGATCCTTGGGGAATTGCCATACTGTCTTCCACAATGGTTGAACTAATTTACACTCCCACCAACAGTGTAAAAGTGTTCCTATTTCCCCACATCCTCTCCAGCATCTGTTGTTTCCAGACTTTTTAATGACCATCATTCTAACTGGCATGAGATAGTATCTCAATGTGATTTTGATTTACATTTCTCTAATGACCAGTGATGATGAGCATTTTTTCATATGTTTGTTGGCCTCATAAATGTCTTCTTTTGA
>PVKP010007226.1:0-13250 GCA_004027715.1 Plecturocebus donacophilus
GCAATTCCTCAAGGATCTAGAATTAGAAATACCATTTGACCCAGCAATCCCATTACTGGGTATACACCCAAAGAATTATAAATCATTCTGTTATAAAGACACATGCACAGGTATGTTTATTGCAGCACTGTTCACAATAGCAAACACTTGGAACCAACCCAAATGCCCATCAATAATAGACTGGATAAAGAAAATGTGGCACATATACACCCTGGAATACTCATATCCTTTGCAGGGACATGGATGCAGCTGGAAACCATCATTCTCAGCAAACTAACACAAGAACAGAAAACCAAACATTGCATGTTCTCACTCATAAGTGGGAGTTGAACAATGAGAACACATGGACACAGGGAGGGGAACATCACACACTGGGGACTGTCAGAGCTGGGGGTCTAGGAGAGGGATAGCATTAGGAGACATACCTAATGTAGATGATGGGTGATGAATGCAGCCAACCACTCTGGCACATGTATATCTATGTAACAAACCTGCATGTTCTGCACATGTACCCCAGAACTTAAAGTATAATTTTAAAAAATTTAAAAATATGTATTTTTGGCTAACTCACTGTATAATAAAGGAAAACTGCCGGATACAAACCCAATAAAGTGTTCAATACAAACATACATACATAAATGTGCAAGCTATCTATCTCTTTTCAGGCTTTTTTCAATGAGTACATGTGTGCACATATATACTAGAAGAAAAGTGGGTGAGGAAGTTATTTCTGAATCACAGGATTCAGGGTATTTTTATTTTCTTTTTAAAAATGTTTCCAAAATTCACCCACCCATCTGCACACTGATACTCTCTTTACACGTCTGCATATTTTTCAAATTTTTTACAGCAAATGTGTATTACTTTGTAACCATGCAATTAATTTTCTCAGTAATGTTTATAATTTTTATATCATTTTCTTTGAAGATCTACAGAAGGTTTCCCCTATGTTCATTATGCTGCTTTGAGTCTATTTGCTTTTTCTGAATCCCTGCCATAAAACTAAAAGCAATGAAAGTGTTTTACTAGTTAAAAGATTTCCATGCTAAAAAAATACATTTTAAAAAATCATGAAACTCTTTGTTCAATGGCTTGTCTGGAAAGATTGGTAGCCTTCCCTATGACAGGATAGGACAATATTTATAAACCAACAACTTAAGTGCAGAATTATCTTCTGCCTTTAGTTAGTACTGTCGTGTCATTCCATATTGCCATCGATGATAATATTGGGGAGCCATAAGATGGAATACTCTATATTCATTAGGAAAAATGAGGTAAATCAGCACCCTCACTGACTGGGAAAGATGCTCATGAAGCACTCTTAAATAGAAGAAAAAGTTACAAATCAGGATTAAGTCTGCTCACATGTTCTTAAGAAATTGTTTTGTATATAGGTTTGTAAACAGACAGAAATCCAAAAAGACATATAGCAAATTGCTCATAGTGCTTATTGCTTAGGAGTAGAATTGGCAAAGATGTTGATTTTCGAATTATTCTGCATTTTTGAAATGTTAAAAATAAAATAATGTACATATTTTAAATAGGTCCATCTACTCAATATTTCTAAGCATTCCTAAGATTCCAACCACTATTGATGCACAATGTCTTTCTCCTGAGCTCAGATGTCAGATCAAGTTCACTGTTATCTTCCCAAGAACATGCAAAGTGACATATAGTAGGTGCCAGTAAATAATTTTGAATGAAAGAATAAATATATCAAAATTATATCTCTTTTTTAAAGGTTTAAAAAAAAACCTACCAAATTTGTCTTTATATATAGTTTGAGAAAAAAATTCTTGTTTCCCAGAGAACTAATGAAAGAAAACACACATTCACACATACAATACTTTTTTTTTCAAACTTTGGGGAATGGATCCATAGTAAATACTCTTTCTCATAAATTCATCTACTTTTTATGTTTTTTTTATTTTTCAATATATTATCAAAAATCCTGAGGTGACATCTAAACTACTTGTCTCTTCAACTTACAGGCAGAGAAAACAAAAGCTCAGCTGGAAGAGACTGAAATGGAGGCACCTACTTTCAAGCCCAGACTTTAAGAGAGGTAAACCACATACCTAAGCCTTCCTAATAGATTCCAGAAAGAACATCTATGAAACTTCCCTTGATCTTTTTTTTCTTACACAAATTTAAAACTTTGATCGCTTACAACCAAAAAGCAGTATTTAAAGAAACAGCACAGGTCACTTTTATTATATACAGCTCTGTTAGCAAGATACTACCTTGAGTAGCTGTTTAAAGGGATCACACTTCAAAAGGTAATTGACCTAAATTCTCCTTCCTGCTCTACACTCGGTGAGTCTTCCCCATGTGCAGCCCTCCCATGGATCTCACACATGGAACAGTTACAGTGAGGTCCTGGGGAGCATGAGAATCTAGGTCACTGTGATTAAAACTAATTCAAACTTTATTTTAATATCTGTGTTTAGTTTGCTAAAAATGCTCAACTTCATTGGATGCCTTAGAGCTGACAGCCCTACTCTGGAATAAACCAGAAGTTGATTTATAGAGAAGAACACTCTAAAATGATCACACCTGTTCTGATCCCATCTGGTTGGGGATATGCTGAAATGGAATTCTGTGTTTCTGCTTTCAAAGTATTTGTTTTGGTCTGAATCATGAACAAAATTACAAAACACACACATCTAAAAGAAGAAACTGTGCTCTAGCCAGTTGTCCTATGAGTAGCCTAACACTATCTAATTTCTTTTGTTCATCTCAAAGAGGTTTTTTTTTTTTTTTTGGCAGATGTTCACTGATTCAGTCACATTCTCTGGTAATTTTCATATTTCATGTCCATATCATTGCTTTGCCCCAATGATGTAAAGTAAACACTTGTAAACTTGTAAATTCATAAGTAAACTTGTAAATTTAAGTGATATCCGGTAGTCATATTCTTAGGATAATTGTGCAATTGGTTAAAGTTATTTAGGACTTACTGGAACACTGATTTAAAGTTTTAAATGTCCAACACATTTCCTAGTTGTGGAAATCCTGTCAGCACCAACTAATCATTGTTCCAAACATCTTTGGAACAAAACATAATCAACAAACATCTTTGGTACACAATTTTCCTGGAGTGTTTTTAAGGCTTTCCATTATTTTGGAAAATAATATTGTTGCTATCATTTTAGAACACTTCCAGAAGCTGACTTGGCATTGAAGTTCTGACTCATTTATAAGACCATCTGTTACAAATCACAGCTCTCTGTTCGATAGTTGGTGGACCAATGCAGATGTTTGGCTGGAAAAATTGTTCTATTACCTGAAGTTGTGTGTTAGCAAAGAAAGGCATGCGAACCAAATTTCTAACTAATATTTATATTTCTGATTTGTGTCATCATATGAGCAAGTGTCCTCATTGTGTCTTCCCCAAACAAAAACACAGCCATTGTCCTTCCAATTATAAAATTAAACAATAAAAATAAAGAGATAGACATACAATTTCTGGTATATAAAAAGGGAAATGGCTGGGGAAAGGAAATAAAAATCAAGCTCTTTGGATCCTGAGATTATACGAATATGAGCAAAAACCCACATGAAGTCACTTAATAATGAGGTCAAGAATGCTGAATAATTTAACATACCCTTGGATCCTGATTTGTAATTGTCCAAAACTAATATTTCACAAGCCACATTGCACCTTGTCACTGAATCCTATTTCACTCTCAAGATAATGTCCAAGTATTAATGGACCCAATTTGGTGGAAATTACCTAATTGGCTGCAGTCACTTCAACTTGAATGTGACATTTTGGTCTGTTCTGTAGTCACAAGGATACGTTAGAAGCCTGGGCAGCAGACTTGCTCTTTGTGATAATTGTAGCTGAAGCTTGTGTTACCACTGAAGCTTATTATTTTGCAAGTTGTACACTCAGCTTTTTGTAAAAATTGTATTCTAAGGAAAAATGCCTGAGGAGGCTGCTTTTCTCTCCTGACTTTTCTAAAACCTCCAGATGAAGATGACCAAAATGCTCTATGATTGCACATGCCACCTGATAAAATATCTTAGTATCATATATTAGACAGAGATCCTTAAGTCTCTGTTTTCTTTAGATTGTATGATTATTCAGCAAACCAAATTACTGCTAGCAAATGGCTTTAATGAAGGGCATTCCTTGTATCTTGGGGAAATTGTGTACCTCTTCATTGGGCAGGTAAATGGGGAGTAAGAAGTCAGCTTCCTACTCTGTTGTCGCCTGCTCCATTTTGTGTCTAAGCATTTTGCCCATGAAAACAGTAAGCTCATTCCTGCACAGTAGGAGGGCATCAAACAGTGGCCATCTTTCTCTTGTTAGTAATACTTTGTATTTCTATCGTGCTTTATAGTTTCAGGAGGGTATTCCTTCCCTCTCTCCCTCTCTTTCTTCCTTTCTTATATATTCAGAGTAAATAAGATGGTCCATGCCCTTTGCTGGGCACTGAAGATACAAAGAGAAATAAATATAGTCTCTGTCCTCAATAAGCTCCCTGGTTAAGAAGGAGAGAGGAAAAATAACCAGTCAATCATTATCCTGTACAGTGAACATTCTAACCATGTGTGCTACCGAAAATGCTGAGAAGACAGGAAGCCTCATAGAGAAAGTAAGCTTGTTGCCAGATCTTGAAAGGTGAACAGGTGCTTACAGCTGGAGAAAGAGGAGTGAAGAGAGGGGACTGGGAAAGTTGTCACCTCAAGCAGAAGGGACAGCAGATGTGAGGACATTAAGGCATGAAATATGTGGCTGAAACAGCAGGTGAGGCCAGATCACAAAGGACCTATGTGCCTTGTCCAGGTGTCTGGAATTTGTTGTATGGTGCTTTTATTTCAGCTGTTCCTCACAGTAGCCTGAGGAGTCTGATGTTATCCCAGCAAACCAGTGTCCTGAGAAATTGAGTACCTATGCTGTAGTAGGGTTCTGCCACCTACCACCACTTGTCAACTTGGAGCAAGTCACCAGGCCTCTTTGAGCTTAGAACTCATATCACCTATTTAACATTTCTCTATGCAACAATAATTTGATATTAATGCTATTGTCCTTTCAGCAACTGTTACCGTATACTGTTAATGTACTTTTCCTAGGCACTGGGTGCTATTAGCTGACGAGAGCTAATATGGCAAACTACAATCTCCTCCCTTATCAGTGCACATAGCCCACCACTCTGCAACCAGCCTCACCCAATGAGCACGCTCCTACACTATCCTGAGTAGACTGTCTTTCATAATGGTGGTGTTTATTCTGCCATGTTTTCTCTTTCTGCCATTTATTTTTGCTCCATGAAGCAGTTTTGAACCATAATGACTAACAAAAGATGTTAAAGCACTGGTGCTGGAGCAAAAAAAATAGAGAGTGTCATGCTGGGTGTTCAAATGCAAGTGTAATAGCAGCTCAAGTGAAGTTCAAGGGGATGGTTGGAGAGAGAGAGTGAAGGAGAGGGAGAGGGAGAAGCCATTAGCAGACAGTTAAAGAGCAGCAGCAGTGTGACTTGGGAAGGGCACCATACAGAGCAGGGCATCCTGGGAAGACTACACCTGTGAAAGCAGGCTAGAAGAAAACTTGGCTGGAGGGAAGCCATGACCTCGGGGAACCTGGAAGGAACAGAGTAGCCATCGTCAGGCGTTGCCACGATACTGAGGACATGTCTCTGTAGGGTACGTGTTTTCAGGACCAAATGCAGCATGAATTCAGGTAGTGCACCCTTTTCTGAAAAGAGTGCAACCCCTGGGCAAACTATGGGGCATTCATGGTTTACTAAACTACAGAGTTTAGGAGCATGGGCTCTGTAGCCAGCCCATCTGGGTTTGAAGCCAGCTCTACCATTTACCAGCTGTACTACCTTGGATATTGAACCTCACAGCACCTCAGTTAATGGAAGTAACAATACTACCTACCAAGCAGGGTATCTCAGATAATAGAATACTTGTAAAGTGCTTAGAATAGTGCCCAGCATATGTTAAATGCTCAAAAGTATTAGTTATGATTATAATTATCTTTATTATTATAACTGATGTTATTATTTAGATTTCTATCTGTAAAATGAGGAGAATTGACTAAATAATCCCTGAGATCCCCTGCAATGCAAACATTACCCGAATTCACTAATCCCTTTAACCTTAGGAGAAAACTGTAACTCTGAGGGATTGACTGCCCCCCACTAGGGTTTCATGGGGAGTAAGGAGTAAATGCAGAACTGAAACTGAAACCCAAGTCAGCTGCCCACTCTCATGCCCCACATGCTCTCTTGCAGTGCTCCAAATTGACCAGAACGTAACCCAGCAGGGCCCCTTGCTCCCTAACCTCTGGCACCCTTAAAGTGGTAGAGCTTCAGGCCGGCTCTGGTTTTTGTTTTGTTTTTTAACCCCTTCCTTTCTTCTGTGAATCAAGAAGGGAAGTGGCAATCCTGGGTAGTGAAAGGGATTTGTTGCACTGGAGGAAATAAAATTTAGTCTAACTTTAAATAAACTAAAGAATAGTTCTCCCAGCATTTACAGCTAAAGCATCTTCTGTTGGTCCCCATACCAGTAGGAGATTTGATCATCCTTTTGGGGCAAGTGAAGAGATTTTCCACCCAATTTAGGGGGAAGAGAAATCTTTAGATGTGGCCCTTTGTCTTAACCACCTTTTGCTCTTGTTTTGTGTAATTGGAATCTCAGTCATACTTCTTTCCTTCTGGTGCAATTATGGCAATTCTTCAAGGGCCCAGTAAAGCCTGAGGAAGCAGGGAGAGGGGAGAAGAAGGAGGGGGGACATATTTCCAACAAACTGACCTATTCTTCATCCTTTAGTGTCAATTTTGGGAATATTTCCATCTGTATTCTTTCCTATACATTTACAACCCACTTTGACATAGCAGGAATTCTGGTCTCCAGCTACTGAAATGAAGTTTTCCGCTTTTGTTTATTACCTCTCTTTTTTCTTGTCTGTGTCCATTTCAATATTAGAATAATCATTACCCTCTTAATAGTAAAATATCTGTGCAGGGTTTATTTTTTTAATAAGTATTTTTCATTTGACTGAAACGATTTCATCAAAGGATGTTAATGTGATCACTTTAATTTGCAAAATGTCTTCCTCTTTTTATTTCTTCTACATTTGATTTTGAGTACGCATTTAATAGTTTTTGGTGGTTTATGTTTCAGCCTCAGCTGGACATGCAGAATAGGCTCTAGACAGTCCCAGAATTTCATTATGACCAAGGAACCACTATTCTATAAACACTGAAAATTGGAAATTATCTCTAGAGCTGTTTGTTAATGAAGTCGAAGGCTAACCTTTAGGGCTCATTAAAATTCCCCTGATGAAAACTCTCATGCCAGTCGGCCTCTCTTTCAGGAATCTATCCCCGTGTTACGAGTGCTGGTGTGTGGAAATTGGTCCGGGCCCCCCCCTTTGCCCTCCCCTTTAATCTCTTGGTTTGGTTAGGCAGAGATTTTTAAAGCTTATAGATTTCTCTTTCTCCCTACTCAGTGTGTGTTGTGAATCCAAACAAACATGAGTAGGTCTCTGAATGTGTAACTGTGACTGAGCCACCTGAACTGGCAGTCCTACTGAATCTCCCTTCCTTCATCAATAAAGGAACAGAGTCATTGGTATTGGGGATAATTAAGATGGACAAAAAGAGGGTTACATTTTCTATACCTGACAGTAGAAACAAACATGGAGGCGGGGGCAAGAAATGACAAATCTCCAATTTACACCAGTATACAAATAAACTGTGCAGTTGATGCAATGCAGTGAATTGTTTTAATGAATCTGTTTGCTAAATGACAGTTAAAACACAGCCATGCCTTTCAAGAAATCCCTGCCTGGTGACAGTGGCCACTCTCTTGCCCTGCTGGCAGATGAAACCTCCCAAATCCTCCAAAAGTGCTGCAGCATCCATGTGCAGAAGGGTAATTGCATTCACTTTGTGCCTCGTTGTAGAGAAGGACACCATTGACAACACATAGCATCACTATTATTATTGCTAAACAGATGGAAAATAATTGTTTATGGAATTTGTGTTTTAATCGCATTAATGTCTTTGGCAGGGAGATCTACCAAGTACACAATTCAAAGCCTGCCTTTGATCTGGGCCCCTTGGGGGCATTTTCCATGACTGATAAAATGCTCCTCTGAGTTCATAGGCAAATGATGAAAATGATAAAAAGAAAAAAGTCAGGCACCAACCTCCCATTTGGGTATTTTGTCTCCTTGGAGAATCACAAGCTCGCCAGGCTTGCAGTCATGCTGACGATTCAGCACACATCTCACCCTGCTATACACCCACCCAGGGCTCAATATGAACGCCCTCATCTCTCTCCTCCCTCCTTTTCCAGTTCCCTCCTCCCCTTTCCACACAAACACACACATGCTCGATGCAAGAATTCATGTGCTCTCTCTTTTCATAGATTCTTACTGCATTTTTATATGGGCCAGTTTAAATGCTTTTAAAGTATTCCTCAATAGCCCTTACACACACATTTCTTGATTAGCATTATATTGTGACAAGATACATATCAAAAGCCTTGCATTTAATGAAAATGAACATTCTAATTGTGAAATAGTTTGTCTTCTAAATATTCTGCCACAAATCAGGCTGAGTGCTGTGTAGTCAAGACCAAACCCTGATAACTTGACAATTTCCCTCTTACCCAGACCCAAAGAACAGAAGCTAGTGTAGAAATTTTGATAGCCAGTGAAAAACAATAGGTTGTATAGATTTTTGTCTCAGAAGTACAATCCCCATCTTTCCCGCTCCTGAAAAGGTTAATCAGATACTTACCTTTCCTCTTAGAATAAAGAGAACTATGGGGGTTTTAAATTCATAAATATATTTTTTGTTTATTTGTTTGGTGGATTTTTTCCTCTCATTCTTTCTCCTCTGCAGAACACAACTAGTAAATGATTGGATCTTTGACAGAACAAAGGTATTTTTGATGGGCTCTGTAATCTAGTGCGCTAATGCGCCCAGTCCCCTCATTGTCTTGCTGTCTGATCCCATCCCTTCTGCCAGACAGTCACTGCGGGATGAGTCACTTTTAATGTCTGATAATCAAGGTGAATTTTCAAAAAGCTGCCATTTTGGAATTATGCACTATATCACGGTGTCAGGGAGAAGAGAAGGAAGGATGAAGGGAAGGCTAAGATAGACACCTACTGCACATTGGGAGAACTGCAGGACACAGCCAACACTGTGCCATACAAGATGTGTCCGGAGGGTCCAAGTCGATCAAGGCATACATAATGAGAAGGAGACTATGTTAATTATAAATTAAAAATAAGTTCTATGATAATGAAGATTATATGCACAGGAGGAAATGTCTTAGTTAAAACAGACTGGAGGGATGGAATTAAACACCAGCCATTTGGGGGTATGAATTCTGTACCTACTGAATATATTGTGGTCCATTAAATAACCTAATACAAACTTACATTTGAAAAAGAATAGAAGTGAACTGTGACTGTCTCCACGGATGCTGTATTGTCTGCCATCCTTATTTAAAGCAACATCAGCAAAGGGATGTTACTTAGTAGATGAATACGGCCTTCCTTCAACTAGGGAGACTGGTTATTTCTGGAATCATTTAAAGAACTGAACCCCCACCCCCATGAAATAGAGAGGGAGATACTGAAAACCCTGGGTAAACAAAGGCCAATCAAATATTCTTTCAAGGCTTTGGCTGTTCAAATATATGGCAGTCAGTGTCTTCTCTAAGGTAATTAACTGAACCCACTGTTAGGTATTATGGCTTTGAAATTTTTTTTAATTATTGGCATTGTATTAAATAGTAGAGTAGCCGAAGGAAATAATATAATATGAGAATAGCCTGCCACTTTTGTTTATTATTCAGAGAAGTGAACACCTATAAATAGAACCAGTATGTTTTGACTAGGGAAATGCTGTCCTCATTGCAGCTGGGAGATGCTGGAGCGATTTAAAGCCAAAGCTTCAAAGCTTTGTCCTGCTTTATAAAAGCACGAGGGTTTTCATGGCTGTTTCAGTGGTCTGTCAGAGCCTGCAGGTGCTTTATCTGTCCTCGAGGAAGAAGGAGAGACATTTCTGAGAGTGCTATTTTGTAACTATAGTGAATACTTACATATTTCCTCTAACAGAGGTGTTTAAATACCTACATATCTTCTTTAACACAAGTTATGTTTACAGACTGTTATCCCTTCATATACTCCTTCAAATAACCTTCATAACCCAAGTTAACTAGTCCATCCTCTCCTTAACCCCCTCCACCTTCACCTTTGACTCTCTCTCTCTCTCTATATATATATATATATTACACTTTCTCTCTCACACACACACACATACACACACACACACACACACACACACACACACACACACACACACACACACTACCCAACACACAATTGCAAAATAAGCAAAGATAACATAGAGTTATGGTGTTACTACTGTCATATTTATATATATATAAAGATTCAAAATATAGAGAATATTTGCAATGGAAGGGACCCCTTAGAAATCTTTTAGTACAGCCCTAATTGTACTGAGATAACAGAGAAGAGACTTGTCCTAGGACATTCAGCCAGAGAAAAGCAGATGCCAGGCTGGCATCCAGGTGTCTAAGCCCCAGGCTGGCCTGCTTTCTGCTATAGCATGCTATCTTCCCATTAAAAGAATTAAGACTCTACAGCTTGGCTAAACCATGATTCAAGCACAGATGCCACAATGAAAAAATAAAAACCTAAGGAGGCAATAAGAATCATATGCACTTTCAACCATGATACAAATGAATAAAATAGAATATGGTATGAAATTAAGGAAAGCAAAATCCTAATGTACATCTGTCTAACAAAATCATCTGCCTAGTCAGGAATTCTATTAGAAGGCAGAATTGTTCTACTTTTAGAAAATGTGTAGAGACATTTGGAATTAGCCAAGAAAGCAAATGCTACTTTAAAAAAATCACAGTGGTTTATTTCTCTCTATATATTTTCATCTGCCATATTAGAATAATTCAGTCATATTCAAGTATGTAGTCACTGAGATCCTGCCTAGGCTCTGTAAATTAGGGACACAACTGAAACTAGAAAGAAACCAGCATTTCCTTTTACTCTTCTAAGATATAGGTATTTAGCAGATATAGCCTGCTTGCTTGCTTTCTGCGTAAAAGTCTACCTGATATGTCCTGGTAGGTATTTTTGCATCTATAACTTGCATTAACCTCCTGATATGTCCTGACTCCTGTTGGATTAATCTCTAGGTGGAATATTCTGTGCGTTTTTGTTAAAATACTTCCCTGGTGCTTGAGGACCCTGAGGTTCTGGGTAAGAAACACATAAACCCTGGAGGATATCTCCTATTTTAATATTAAGCCTTATGGATTTTCTTCACAAACATCTAATGACAACAGGAATATTCTTGGAGGCACTAGATGATAGTAGTGATAAACCAGACATTATTGTAAACCAAATAGTACCTTCCAGTAGCTCTACTTTTCCTTTTAAAAAGGTTTAAAGAAAGACCCGCACTAATAATTAAATAGTAAAAAGTAAAATGAATATAAATTGAGAATGTGTTTTATTTAGCATCACAAGGAATTTGGGGGTAAATAAAAGAGTGGATCAAAAGATGATATATCATGTAAAAAGTCTTAACAAAATAAAAGGTGGAGATGTGGTGGTCAACAGACAATGAAAGGGTTACCAAAAAAAAAAACCAAACTGCGATTCCTTCAAGTCTCAAAACAAACCGCCTTTCCTCGTCTTCCTGATCCCACTTTTTGCTTCTGAGGAAGAAAAAATTGAAGAACATATATATGGCTGTGAGGTAAACATGGAAACATATTATCTTTGTTTTTGCCTAGAGAGCCATCAGGAGTTTTAATGGGGTTTCTGTTTTGATGATACTATTAGGAAAAAGGTTTCTCAATCTCAGCACTAATAATGTTTGGGGCTAGATAATTCTTGTTTTGATTTTTTCCTTACTTTTTGAAAATCCCCTTTTTCCAGTTTTATATGTATTATGCAACATCCTCTTCAAAGAATTGGCAGGATAATTATTTGCTAAGGAGAGGCAGAGGAGGGGCTGTCCTATGCATTTTAGGATGTTTAGCACCATCCCTGGCCTCTTACCCACTAGATGTCAGTAACACCCACCCCACAAAGTTGTGACAATTAAAATGTCTCTAGACATTGCCAAATGTCCCATGGGGAACAAGATCACCTCTGGTTGAAAACCACTAGACTAGAGTGAATGGTTCTTATTTAAGAAGATAGGCTTGGTTGTCCCATATTTTGAAGACAATTTTTATCTACGCAACAAAGCCTATGTTTCTGAAAATACACTCAAAACAGAGCAGGTACTTTATGGTTCCTGATATTTCCTGTGAATAGGCCCTTCCACAGAACTCTGAAAGCTCAAGATATATAATTAAGTCTAAAGGGAAGCATGTTTCAAAAAGAATTGAGCAATTGGTTACTGACATATAGACTATAAAGAACTTAAACAAATTTATAAGAAAAAAAAATCCCATTAAAAAGTGGGCAAAGGATGTGAACAGACACTTTTCAAAAGAAGAAATACATGCAGCCAACAATGACATGAAAAAAGTCAACATTGCTGATTATTAGAGAAATGCAAATCAAAACCACAATGAGATACCATCTCATACCAGTCAGAATGCCTGTTATTAAAAGGTCAAAAAATACCAGATACTGGCAAGGTTGTAGAGAAAAAGGAACACTTATACCCTGTTGGTGGAAGTGTAAATTAGTTCAACCATTGTGGAAAGCAGTATGGCAGCTCCTCAAAGAGCTAAAAACAGAACTATCATTCAACCCTGCAATCCCATTACTGGGTATATACCCAAAGGAATATAAATCATTCTATCACAAAGACACATGCATGCATATGTTCATTGCAGCACTATCCACAATAGCAAAGCCATGTAATCAACCTAAATGCCCATCAATGGTAGACTGGATGAAGAAAATGTGATACATGCACACCATAGAATACTATGCAGCCATGAAAAAGAATGAGATTGTGTCCTTTACAGGAACATGGATGGAGCTAGAGGCCATTAGCAAACTAATGCAGGAACAGAAAACCAAATACCGCATGTTCTCACTCATAAGTAGGATCTAAATGATGAGAATACATGGACACATAGAGGGGAACAACAAACACTGGGGCCTGTTGGAGGATGGAGGCTGAAAGAGGGAGAGGATCAGGAAAAATAACCAATGAGTACTAGGCATAATACCTGGGTGACAAAATAATCTGTACAATAAG
>PVKP010007226.1:13350-78421 GCA_004027715.1 Plecturocebus donacophilus
GGCCAAGCCACAGTGCAAAGCATTTTTTTAAGTGCCTTTCTTAGATGTGGCCAACGAGGATAATGAGAAAAAGTACCTCCCTGAGCTATGGACACAACAACAACATAGGAAGCTTCCCCCAGAGAGCAGAACCAGAGCCTAACCAAATAACAGTTCCTCCTACCATTTCATCCCACAAAGAGTTTAGAGTAGCGTGAATCCGTGACTGCTCAATGATTTTCCTTCTTTCTCTTTCTAAATGGAAGCATTTATGGTAGTTACCCTGTCCCCTTCCCACTATATGTTGGGCATGTGGGAACAAGTAACTTGGCTTATAGTTCATAAGTCTTTAGATCAAGAGGAGTCATGTGAGATCCAGTGTTTTGAGTTTGAAATGTGATTGGATAAGACTTTGGGACTTCCTTAAAGAAGAGGTGTAGGTATTTTGCATATAAAAGGGGATACAAATATTTATCACCAAAAGAGCCAAGTGCGGTAGATTTTATTACTGTGCTCAATTATTTGCTGCCCGTTCCTATGAAAGTATTATACATATCACTCATTTTCATTTTATTTTCAGCACCTATCCTTATGAGATGACTGTCTCTTTGACATCAACCTTAGTAAGATTTTCTTTTGCCAATGAAATGTGGATATAAATGAGATGTACCACTTCCCAGCAGAAGCTTACAAAGCCATATTATGGTTTGATCATTGCTTTTTTTTTTTTCCCCAAAGTGGGGATTTCAGTCACTTTGTCGAACTGAAAACATTTAGTGGGTACTGCCAAATCAATTCAGGATTACAACAGAAGGAATGATGGCCTTAATCTTGATTATGTCTTGGATGTGAGGCCTTTAAAAAAATAAGCCTTATTACTAAAAGCGTTTCTCAATTTTATCTTTTGCTGGCTGGAAATTAAAAATAGTTACGTTTTTCAATCTCACAAACTAGCAAGTTCTGTTGAGCTCTCTCTTTCTTGTAGTACCTTGTTAAATGTAGCCAACAGAAACTAAGAAACACTAGTAACGTTCTGTTTCTTATCCTCTTCACCTAAGTTCACAGGTTCATTAAGTACATGATTTGCCTTCCTGGAAAAACCATAATTAAGCATTGCAGTGTTTGAATTCAAAAACAGAGAAATAGCAAGCATTTGACAAAATCTAATACCCTTGCATGATAAAAACACTCAACAAACTAGGAATAGTAGAAAAATTCCTCAACCCGAAAAAACAGCATCTACAAAAACCCCAAAACCAATGTCATATCTAGTGATGAAAGACTAAATGCATTCCCCCTAAGATCAGGAGCAAGACAAAACATCCACTCTCATCATTTCTATTCCACCTTGTATTGGAGATATAGTGATGACAATGAGGCAAAAAAAAAAAAAAAAAAAAAAAAAATTTGAAAGCATCCAGATTGGAAAGAAGGAAGGGATACTCACTTTATTTTTAGATGGCATGATCTTGTATGTAGAAAATCCTAAGCAATCCATAAAAAGGCAACGCTCGGCCAGGTGCAGTGGCTCATGCCTATAATCCCAGCACTTTGGGAGGCTGAGGTGGGCAGATCACAAGGTCAAGAGATGGAGACCATTCTGGCCAACATGGTGAAACCATGTCTCTACTAAAAATACAAAAATCAGCTGGACATGGTGGGGCTTGCCTATAGTCCCAGACACTCGGGAGGCTGAGGCAGAATTGCTTGAACCAGGGAGTCGGAGGTTGCAGTGAGCTGAGCTCGCACCACTGTACTCCAGCCTGGCAACAGAGTGAGACTCTATCTCAAAAAGAAAAAAAAAAAGGAACACTTACAACTAGTGAACAAGTTCAGCAATGTTGCAGGACACAAGATCAATAGGCAAAAACTGAATTATATTTCTATAAAGTAGCAATAAACAATCCAAAAATGAAATTAAGAAAACAATTCCATTTATAATAGTATTTTTTAAAACTTGGGAATAAATTTAATAAAAGAGTTGTAACTGAAACCTGCAAATCATTTTCAAAAAAATTAAAGAGCTAAATAAATGATCATGGATTGGAAGACAACTGTCAAGATGGCAGTATTCCCCAAAATGATCTACAGATTCAACACAATCCCTATCAAAATCCCAGATACTTGATTTCAGGAATTGATAAGCTGATACTAATATGCATACAGAAATGCACACACACACACACCAGAATGACCAAAATAATGATGAAAATAGGAATGTTTGAGAACTCACACTTTCCTATTTCCAAACTACTACAAAGCTATTATAATTAAGACGGTGCGGTAATGGCATAAAGATGAAAAATAGTAGATAAATGAAATAGAATTGAAAATCCAGAAGTTTCCCCTTATGTTGTAGTCAATTGATTTTCAAAAGTGGTGCTATGACAATTCAATGAGAACAGAGTAGTCTGATCAGCAAATGGGGCTGGAAGAACTGGATATTCACATGCAAAAGGTACACTATGCACAAAAACTAACTCAAAATGGATCATAGGCATAAATGTAAAAATTGAAACTATAAAAATCTCAGAGGAAAACATAGGAGCAAATCCTGATGCTGGGTGAGGCGATGGTTTCTTAGTTATGACACTAAAAGCATGAGCAACAAAAGACAAATAGACAAGTTGGACCTCAAAGTTTAAAACTTTTCTGCTTCAGAATATACTATAAAGAAGGCGAAAGTACAACTTACAGAATGGAATAAAATATTTGCAGTAATCTATCTGATAAATAACTTGTATCCAGTATACATGAAGAAGTATTATGGCTCAACAATAAAAAGACAAATAATTCAATTTTTAAATAGGCAAAGGATTTGAATAAAAATTTATCCAGTGAAGATATCCAAAGGGTCAATAAGCATGTAAAAACATGCTCAGTATCATTAGTCATTAGGAAAATAAAAATCAAAACAACAAAGTTGTCAGTGGGTCAATTCAGGTTCTTGACTTCATGACACAAAAGAATTTGAGAGCAAGTTCAAAGTAAAATAGGTAAAGAAGTTTATTGCAAACAAAAGTACACTCTGATTACACTCTGATAGCAGACTGCTCGAGAATCAGACAGCCCTATGTGACACTGGAGAAATTCCCTTTATGGGAAGCTTATATGATTATTCTTAAGAGGGTGGGGTTGAGCGTTGCTGTTAAGCATGTTGCAGGTAGTCTTCTAAGTGCACATGCCAATTGCTGTATGTAATACATAACATCATATGTCTCATTAGCATCTTAATTCTCCACCTAGGGGTGTGTTTTTTACTATTATAATGAGCATAGGTAAACTCAGGGACACTAATCATGAGTTTCTGTGCTTGCATGAATTTGGGGATTTTCCCTTCTGCTCATTACCCTCCTTGCTGCAGGATGTTTTAATCACAAGTCCCAGATAGTTTGTGCACTGTCAGATGATTTCTTCTCTCCATCTATTTGTCAAGTTTGTTCGCCTTTGAGGGAAGCTATGACAACAAATGCTGGTTAAGATGTAGAGAGATTGGAACCTTCACACATTGCTGGTAGGATTCTAAAATGGTACAGCCACTTGGGAAAACAGTGTAGCACTATCTCAACATGTTAAACATGTAGTTACCAAATGACCAACAATTCCACTCCTAGGTTTATAACCAGGAAAATTGAAAACATATGCCCACACAAGAACTTGCACATGAAACCTTATAGCAAACTTATTCATAGTAGCCAAAAGTGGAAAAAGCCCAAATGTCAATCAACTAATGAATAAACAAAAGACAGTATGTCCATACAATGGAATATTATTTGGCCATCAAAAAGAATGAAATACCAATACCTAGGAACAACATGGAAGCCTTGAAAACATCATGCTAAGTGAAATAAGCCAGTCACAAAGGCCACGTAATGTATGATTTGCATTATATGAAATGTTTAGCATAGGCAAATCCATGGAGATAGAAAAGAAAGTAATGGTTGCCAGGGGTTGAAGGAAGGAGGGAGTGAGGAATGACTGCCAATAGATGCAAGATTTATTTAGGAGTGGTAAAAATATTCTAAAGTCTAATAGTGGTGATAGTTACACAGCTCTGTACATGTTGTGTACATGTACTGCAAATCATTGAATTGTATATTTTAAAAGGTTGAATTCTGTGGCATCTGAATTATATCTCAATAAAGTTGTTATAAAAACAGAAATAATGAAGGACAGTAATATTGGTAATTATTCGTACTAGTTACCAACCTATCACAAAGATGCTGTATTCTATTCAATCTGTTCAAAGCATTTACCTGTTGCATATTTGTTCAGAGGATCTAAATGTGTCCAAGCCCAACATAGATGTAGGATGACCCTCTCTTCTGAATATTTAAGCCAAATAGAGTTCATTCTTGCCATCCATTATTATTTGCCTTTTTGTGGATCCCTCCGTACTCACTCAAAATGGTTATTTCTTAATAACTTGATTCTACTTGAATAAGAGTTTTACTAGGCAGTTTTGCATCCGGGCTAAGGGTGTTGGTATGTGTACATATAATTTTTGGTAGAAGGTAATTGTCCTAATGAAGACTTTTTAATCTAATCCCTTACCATTGAGGGGTTCAAGTGCATACTGGACTACAGGTAAATTCGACCTTAATTTTCCCTTTAGCAACTTAAAGAAATGATTTACCTTAACATTTTGAGAGTCACTTTACCAAGATAAATGGCTTTGTAAACTTTTATGTTTTCTGACAATTCTGACGGACTTAATCACTATCTCATCTGTGCATTGAAACCTTGTATAAATTCCTATTTCTGCATACCTCCTATCTTTTTGCAATCGTTTGTATACGTCTGCCTCTGACACTGAACCATAAAAACAGAGTCAATGCTTTATTAACTTTGCATCCCCAGCACTTAGAACATGTTCAACACGTTTGCTGACCAGAACTCCCACTTCCATAGGATTTGTTTTTCATTGCTTGAAGTCTATCTCCCTGAAGTCTTCACTACTCCAACCTCTCACGTCAGTCCCCTCAAATTAAAGTTTTATCTATAAATTAATACTTATCTTCTTCATGTACTATGTCCATTTTCTCATTTCTAAACTTACTACTAACCATTATTTCACCAAGGGCTATAATGAGAAATAGCCCATGACAGTCATGTTAAATGTGTCTTGTAACGGGGTTTCAAGCCACAGTATGGGGACAGCTTATCTGTAAACAAGATTTTGAGAGATAAGATATGAATATCTCTGTTCATTCTTTCTTTTGACTATCCCTGCTTTACCAACCTTTCTTAGCCTTTTTAACCTAAAACAACAGTGGATCTGAGAAGCTGAGATCTTCCTTCTGATGTTTAAGCACAGACTATGCACGTCTCTTCCAGAGAGAGACAGCTGCCCTTGTATTTAGAAAAAGGACAGCAAGAAGTCTGCCTATAGCTTGTGCTTGACAGATATTTATTGTTCAGCAAAACCTGCCCTATCACTAGTGTTTCTGTCACTATGGCTATCAGCCTCTCAAATCAGACATCATGATAATTGACTGAGATCTGAAAGGCATGGAGGGACATTCTCTATGGTTGATTGAAAAATCCATCACTAAACAATACAGTGAACATTATAGTCACAGCTTTTATAGTCTCTGATGAGGGCTTTTAATCCATACAACCATTGTTTTTCTAGAGACTGACTTGGAGCTCACCAGTTTGATAGGTATTTTCTCATGAAATGGTGTCAACTTGCCCTGACCAGAGATAGAAATTCTCCAAGACTCAAATAGCCAAAATGTTTCCGTCTTTGAGGGAAAAATCCAAGAACAACAGTTAATAAAGTGATGTCTTCCCAAAAGTATATCTTTGTGAGGAAAATGTTTCCCATCTATCATCAATAAATGCTTTAAAACAGTGCTATTCAAAGTGAGGTCCATGGACCAGTTTGTTACTGGTTTGTGACAAAATAAATACAAAAGAATGAACACTGAGAAAATTTTACAGCAGCCATGACAGAGTAATTATATATCTGTGCAATCTCATCATTAAAAACAGGGCTTTGACCAGGTGCGGTGGCTCACGCCTGTAATGTCAGCACTTTGGGAGGCCAAGGTGGGTGGATCACCTGAGGTCAGAAGTTCGAAACCAGCCTGGCCAACATGGCGAAACCCCATCTCTAAAAAAAAAGAAAAAAAAAAAACAGGCTTTCTATTTTATATTTCTTTGACATTTCATTTTTAATATTAACTTTATTGTGTTTTACGAAAATATTACTCCATCATGTTTGAATATTTTTTTAAAAAACTGGTCTTTAGCACATACAGTTTGAGAAACACTAATCTAAAACACTATGGCTCATTTTTACTTGTTTGCTAGTCTTAGTTGCCTTATTCCAAATTTAGGCTTCATTCCATCTTATACTCCCTCCCATTTTCTCTAAACATGCAAAACTTAGACTGTTTTCCCTTCTCTAACCTGCAGGCAGTAGATGTGTCAAAGGTTTGAGGCACGGGTAGCCTCAACCAAAGCCCCTCATATTTGGTGGTTCATTGTGGTCATGAAACTGAAAAAGCCTCCTTTTAGAGTCTGTAGTGATGTATTTGTCATTTTGAGAGGAGAAAAGTTTGTTCCTGTTGGTTGTGACTTTGGCTCTTGGAATTATCAAGCTATCATAGGCTTTTGTAAATGATCCTCTGCCTACCACATTCACAAATACCCTGTGGCCCTCAAGACACTGGAGAAGTTCATCTTAATCTTCTGTGCCCTTCCAGCTACCCCCACATCATCTCTGCACAATCCAATCAATGTCTGTTCTCCACGAGTATTATTTAAAGTGAACTGATATATCATTCATTGTTATATTTCATTTGATTCTCAAGCCAAGCAGTCAACCTGTCTCCAGGAGAACTATGTTTAACTGATTATGTCTTAACCTATGACATCATATTTTTTAAAGAACATGATTTGAAGACATTGATATCTATTGCCATTTACAGCTCTTTTTCATTCAGATTTATTATATGCTTATGACAGGGATATGAGTAATGGATTGGAGGGAGCAAGACTAGAATCAGGGAGACCAGTTGGGAGGTCACTGCAGTAACCCAGGCAAGAAATAATGAGGAGCTGATCCAGGGTTGCAACAGTGGAAGAAGGGAAGGGATGAGTGTGAATGACACCTAGGCATTAGACATCAGGGTTTGCTGACAAATTAGATGTAGGGGTGAGAAGAGGGGAGTACTGGTGATGACTCCCAAGTTTTTGGCTTGGGGTAGCAAACTGGATGACGATGATATGAGAAGTTACAGCAGGAAGAGCAAGTTTGGAAAGAAATAGTTGGGAAAGTGGGGATGGATCCAGCTTGGAGCACGCTGAGTTTTTTATACCTGGATCATCTAGGGCATTGGATAGATGAGTTAACTCAAGAGAAAGTTCTGGTCTAGAGATTTGGATTTTTGAAGTCATGGACCTATGAGTAATTAAAACTGTAGGATTGAGTGCAGTATTTTAAAGTATCTTAGAGCCTTCTCAACCTATTCAATTTCCCCTTAAATGTAAGTTTTTTATAGTTGTGGTTTCTCTACCTTCCATATGACAAAATGGGATAACCTGGTTATATCCCGATGGTTTGTGTATGAACACTGTGGGATCTTGGAAAAGTGAAGCTAATCAGACAGGTCAGTTTAAATATTTCCTAAACTTGGAACTCTCTTCTCCTAGTGTAGTCCAGATTATCCAGCTCCCCTATGCCTAGCTCCTCATTGTTAGTAAAGGCACACAGATGTATGTGTTAGGATTCTACGTGGGCTGGCCCATTTGATTCAACTCAATCATCACATGACCTCCTAAGAGATATTGTTAAACCCATTTACAGATGAGAAAATTGGCTCCAAGAAATTACATGGATGAAAAGTAACTAAAGTCACCATACTTCAGCAGTGTGTACCTCCAGCCCTCTTGTAATTTGTGCTGTTGGACAGCAACATTTTCTAGGGCCCTACTTTGTACTGGTCACCTCAAGCACTGGTACCTCTGTTTACCTCAACCAAATCAGGCACTGCAAAAAAATAGCCAATTTTTATGGTTCAAAAATTGGCTTCTTTAGCTGCATTTCCAAACACAAATAGCAAACATTAATGGACACAGGAGAGGCAGTTGTCTTTCAAATAAATGTCTTATAATTTTTTCGCAATAAATCTTACCAAGAGTTCATCAAGAAGCCTAGACAAAGGACGTGAACAGACACTTCTCAAAAGAAGGCATACACATGGCCAACAATCATATGAAAAAAATACTCAACATCAATAATTATTAGAAAAAGGTAAATCAAAACCACAGTGAGATACCATCCTGTTATAAAAAAGTCAAAAACAAAAAAACAATACTGGTGAGGTTGTAGAGAAAAAGGAATGCTTATGCACTGCTGTGGGAAGGTAAATTAGTTCAGCCCTTATGCAAAGCAGTTTGGCAATTTCTCAAAGAACTTAAAACAGAACTACCTTTCAACCCAGCAATCTCATCACTGGTTATATACCCAAAGGAATATATATTGTTCTACCATAAATACACATCCACATATATGTTCATCGCAGCACTATTCACAATAGCAAAGACATGGAATCAACTTAAATGCCCATCAACAGTGGACTGGATTTTAAAAAGTGTGGTACATACACACCATGGAATATTATGCAGCCATAAATAAGCATGAGATCATGTACTTTACAGCAACATAGATGAAGCTAGAGGCCATTATCCTAAGCAAACTAACACAAGAACAGAAAACTAAATACTGCATGTTCTCACTTATAAGTGAGAGCTAACCACTGAATACACATGGACATAAAGATGGAACAATAGACACTGGGGCCTGCTTGAGGGTAGAGAGTGGAAAGAGAATGAGGATCAAAAACTACCTGTGGGGTACTATGCTTATTATTACTGGGTGATGAAATAATCTGTACACCAAATCCCTGTGACACCCGGTTTACTCATGTAACAATCCTGCACATGTACCCCCCAACCTAAAATAAAGTTGGAAAGTGGAAAAAAAAAAGAAATATATAAAAAGTATACAAGAAAAATACTGTACACATCTGTTAAGAAGGAAAAAAAGAATACATGAAAAAAAATGAAGCCTAAAAGTGGTCATCCCTTTGACCCAGTCATCTGCTTCTACAAAACTATCCTAAATAAATAATGAGAGAGGCACCCCAAATCTATTCATAGGTTTGTAGATTTAACAAATAGTTTTTGTGAGCATTTAGCAGTACCAGACGCTATGCTGGGGACTGGGACTACAGCTGTCAATGAGATACAGTCTCTGCCCTGTAAGAGCTCACAGCTCAGCCCTGTGTTCCCCACAGTGATAGAGAGCTTGACCAGGTATCCTGGAAACAAGGGATAAGAATGTCTCAGCATCCTGGGGCAAGGGTGGCTTCCCGGATGAAGTGATGGGCAGATGGAGTTTGTGGTAGGTGTTAGCCTTGGGAAGATGGGAGTTAAGGACATTCCAGACAAAAGCAACAACATAAAAAAATCATAAAAGAATGAACTGCATCTGGATCTTTCAGGAACGAGAAGTTTGGAGATATTGTACACCATACTCAGAGCTTTCCTTTTACCCAGTAGGTGAAAGTTCCTCCCAGTGTGTTCAGAATAACCTTAGCATTCCTCAGAAATGCTTTAGGGGGTCTATGTCAACAATGGTGGGAGAAGGGCTAGGAATTGGTCCAGGCTCTGAACCCCACCCCTGCCACAAACCAGGTTCCCTGGGAGTTTTCCTTAAGATATTTAACAAAAGGTTTCCACTTCTGAAAAGAAAGTTTGAAAACCTTTGATGGAATTCTACAGATTTCAAGCACAGGAGTAAGCATAATAGATACACATTTCAGGAAGGTTACCCTGGTGCTATGGAGAAGATATTTCATCTGGTGTTTAGGCATTTACTTATAACTGGAAACAACCTAAATGTCCAATAATAAGAATGTGATAAAATAGTAACAATAAATAGCTACCATTTATCAAGTGCTCACTCTGTGGGGGCACAATGCTAAATACATATATACGCCACATCATTTACCCTTGATAGAAACCACATTCAGTGAATATTATCAATATTTTGCAGATGTGAGGACTGAGGCTTAATGAGGATAAGTGGCTGGTTTTGTATTACCTAGCTGTTAGAGGGGTGGGGTTGGAATTCTATCCCACAATCTCTCTGACTCTTAAGGGCATACCATTCTGCATCCTGAGCAATAATAAATCCACGTGGAATAATGTTATATGGCCCTTTGAAATCATATTTTCAAAGACTATGTAATAATATGGGGGAAATATCAATAGAATAATATCAATTTTTTTAACTCAAGCACAAAAATATATATGGAATAATCCCAATTAATCATGCTAAAATGTTAAAAATATCACTAGGTGATGAACTATAGGTAATTTTAATTTTTTTTCTTACACTTTTCTTCCAAATGTTCTAGAATAAGCATGTGTCTCTTTAATCATTGGAAGCATAACAAAAAGTTATAAAAAGGATTCAAGGTGAATTGCTGTCATCAGTCATTCTCACCCTATACTCAAGAGGAAGGATCAGTTCTTTAACATGTCTTTCAGAATAGCAGTGCAGACTATCCTGTGTGCAAAATGTAAGGGAAATCAGCATGATAATTATTAGCCATATAACCTTGAAGTTAATGTCTCTGAATCTCAGTTTCTTTCCCTGTTAAATAAGGACATTAAGCTAAGTAGTCTTTACGATTCCTAAAAACACTAAATTTTATCGTTTTTTTTTTTTTTAGTACAAATGAAATCAGGCAGAGGGGCATGAAAGAATATTAAATTCTTCTTGGTTTAGTTACATTTTCATGAGCATTTAGGGAGGGTCAGTTTTTTATTATGTCTCAGCTATTTGGTAATATGATAATATGCTCAGATGCCTTTGACATCCAAGCAATGCTAGGTACGTTCATAAAATTTTTTCTCATCTTCACTAAAACCTTTGTAGGTGAGCATTATTATCCTCATTTTTGCTGATGGAGATCAAGGGGTTAAGGAACTCACAAAAGATCTCTCCTGATATGTTGTGATCAGATTGAAATCCAAATGCTTCTTTGTGAATCTCTAGAATGTTGTTAGTTCAGATGTGGAATTGTTTGTTTGTTTCATCATTTCAACCACCTTATGTATCGGTTACCAAATAAAATACAGTTTCTGCCCTCAAATAGTTTTTGTTCCAAGAAAGAGACAAAATTCTTACAAAGAAACAAATCTGCAATTAAATTTAAAATAATATATAATAGGGACAAACGGAAGCTTTCGGCAATGTCTCTGTATCCTTTAGTGAAATGCAAATAAAAGGACATTATTATAAAATTGCAAATGGGGGCAGAAACAGTCACTTGTCATTAATGTCAGGGTCATTTTAATGAAAATTAACCCCGGAGATGCTTGACTAAGCAGTGGAAGCCTGCGCACCACTTGGACCTTGACAGAACCAGGGCAGTTAAATCTTTCCTACCTGCACACGAGCTTAAGAGAATAAATCATTCCAAAGCTACTGGCCATACTAATTGCTCTAATTATTATCACTGGAAAAGCTAGATAATACTTATGAGGTATTGAAAGATAACCACAGCCCAGAATAATCTAGTAACCAAAGAATTCCCAGAGGAATACTCAGACACTGCTCACAAAGCCTGGGCCAGTCAGATTAGATAATAAAGCGTACAAATATGTAGCTTGACAGAGAGGATGGATTCCATAGCATACATAAGGTGTAGTCTCCAGCTGGGGATGACCATGTTCAGTGGAAATAAAGCACTGATAGGAAGAATTGGCTAGGGAATCTCAGAAAGTAGTGTTCAGTAGCTTAGAGACACTTTGGCTTCTGAAGACTATTGCTCAGTGTGTGTGTGTTTGTGTGTGTGTGCGTGCACCCACGCACATGCACATGTCGTGTCAGGTATAAAAACAAACTGATTTTTCGTCTGCAACCTACATTGATTTCTTCAAATGTGACTACACACCTAGCATCTATGGGCTATGTGAAGAGGATTATGTCCAAATAAGAGCTTCTAGTATTTTATGAGGCTTTAATATTATTATTATTTTTAGAGATAGTCTCACTCTGTCATCCTGGCTGGAGTGCAGTGACATGATCATAGCTCACTGTAACCTTGAACTCCCAGGCTCAAGTGATCTTCCCACCTTAGCGTCCTGAGTAGCTGAGGCCACAAGCATGCACCACCATACCTGCCTAGTTTTTGTTGATGTTTGTTTGTTTTGTAGAGACCCCACGTGGGGTCTCACTATGTTACTCAGGCTGGTCTTGAATTTCTAGGCTCAAGTAATTCCACACCCCCCACCCCCCACCCCACCCCCGCCACCGCCTTGGCCTCCATAAGTGCTGGGATTATAGGCATAAGCCACTGTGCCAGGCCAGTGGGGGGCTATTGAATTCTTAATTTCATTGCTGTCCTGAGATAAAAGAGTGACCTAAGGTGGTAAGCTTGACCTCGGAGACTAAGTGAAATAAGGCATCTTGTGTGTGACCAGCATGCATGTGCCTTCCATGCATCATTTGGGGTGTGGGGAGAGCACAGGGCTTATCCTTCTCAGGCATTGCTTCTCTGGTAGGCTCTTCTTTCAGGTGGTTAAAGAAGTAACTATTGTGAAGTGTTCTAATTCTTTGAGGAATGCCGATATATTTGTCCAGGGCTGGGCTGCTGGGCAAAATATGCTGGGGCAAAGAACACTGGACCAGAAATTGGGGAGATGGCCTCAGCTCCACCACTGTCTCACAGGTAAATTAATCTATAGATACTATTATTTCTTCATTATTAAAGACAGAAGTACATGTTTGTTTATATAAATAGCTCAGAACAAATAATGTGTCAAAACACATAAATTTTATTATTAGTAGAGTATAACTAAATTTAAGAAGCCCTTACTATGTGCAAAGTACAGATTCTGTGTGAGATACAAAGAAGGCCTGGTTCATATCTGTAGGGAGCCTGGAATTTCACGAGGCAACAGACCAATGCACATTTTGCAACCAATTGAGGTGTAAGAGACAATATGAGAATTGCTATGAGCAAGTTTATTCAGTCACTCAACAAGTATTCGCAGGCATAGTGTGAACTTTAAAAGTAAATTACTTCTCTCTGAGGCAGGCGAGGCAAGGTCACAGAAGCTTTATGGAACTGAGCATTTGGGCTGGTCTTTGAAGAAGAGGTTAAAATTCGTAAGGCAAAGCAGAAGGGAGGCAGGTGTGACACAGGTCATGCGGGAGTCAAAGGCGTGGGAAAGTATAGGGTGTGCTTGGGAAATAGTGAGTAGTTGGGTTGGGCAAGAATCAAAAATGTGTAATTAGAAAAGGAGGAGATAAGAAGAGATATGCCTGAAAAGATCAATTGTGGCTAGATTCCAGGTGACAACGTTGCGAAGCTTAAACTTTATTCTGTAGACATCAAAGTCTTAGGGCAGAGAAATCACGTGGTTTTATCCGTGCTGTAAGACAATATGGCAGTCAGTGAAGTAAAGGAGGAGAGACTGGAGGAGAGGAAACTCAGGAAGAGGCTCCCGCGAGAGCTCAGACAAGAGAGATCCAAATTAGGGTGGAGTGGGATGGAAAAGAGAGATGGATACAGAAGACATGGAGGAGGAAGAATTCACAGAACATGACACTGATTTGGACATGAGGCTGAGGAGAGGACAGAGTTGCTGATTAATCTTCTAGAGTGTTGCCATCAGCAGCCCAGACCTGGACAAATTTTTGAAATAGATTGGCTTCATTTTTTGTCATCTCAGAGAGCTCAGTGCAATACCTCTTTTCTGCTGGCCAGGGTCAAGTGTGTTTACTTCCTTTCCGTTGCCAAATCTGTCATCTGGAAAAGGTGTGAAATTCATCTTGAAGGTAAGAATTTACAGTGCTATCCTTCCCAGGTATTTGCCTTTCAATAGATCTCTGGGCTTTAAGGTATAGATAAGAACCTTAAAGAAGGAAATTTCTATCCTTAGCTAGTCATTTTCCAATGTGTTTCTCTTCCTTTCAGAATAAGCTTGAAGTTTCAGAAGGTGAGTCCTGTAGCCCCATCCTCTGATAGGTTCCTGGTGCCTGTGACCATTCAGCAGCCCTCCCTTGGTGTGTCTAGAGTTTTTGTCCTTTTTCTGTTCAGGGTACTCTACTCAGCAGCTATAGCTTGTTGGCCCTTATGATTTGGGCAGGTGACCTGCTACCTAGGAAGTGTTTTATTCTCATGCTTCATGTATTTCAAACTTTGCCTTGGTCCAGCCGGATATTCAAAACACTGAATAATTTTATAGCCCAGCCACTGACTTGTCGTAAGGAACACTGAGAACACCAACTGTAAACAACTGTTAGGGCCATATCAGAACAGCCAGCTGAGTATCCAATTGGACACTGGCATCTTCTGGGTTACAACCACCTTGCAATTAAGGATGAGCCAACAGACCTGTAATCAGGAACCACACCCAGTCTTTTAAAAACCAGATTAAAACAAAATGAAAAATAAAATGCAGTTCACTGCACTGTCACTGAATTTCCAAAGATTAGTAATGCTAGTCCACTAATAATGATCCACAACTGTCTCTTAGGCAAGGCAGGAAGGAGCCATGGAAATTTGGTGCTGTGGCACACTCCCTCAACTTTAAGCTTTCTTCCTTATGCAACATGGGTTTTCCCCCCAGTGCCTTTGAGATGTTCTGGAGAACAGAAATCAAAGCTTCCACCCATGTCTTTCCCTGCTGCATCCCACTCCCACACACAGCCCAGGGCAGCATACTCATGACCCAGTGAGGCTGTGTGTAATGACAGGCTGGCTAGCCTTTTATTAATACCCAAGATTATTCACTCCCCTTTTTATTTGAAGGAGCCAAATAATTTTAAATACCACCCATAAGACTACAGCTGTCCCCAGAAATAGAATTCTGATTGAATTCCTACTGCTCCTTTAAGAGTCAACTTAAATGTCACCTTTAAATAATAACTGCTGACATTTACCCAGAGCTTACTCTGAGCCAGGCACTTTGCTAAGGGCTCCTCATGGATTTCTCATTTCATCCTCAAAAAAGAAGAAAACAAAAACAAAAACCTCCAAGGTAAGTACTAGTATTATCCCCATTTTACAGATGTGGAAACTGAGAGGTTAAATAACTTACCAACATCTCATAGCTGGTAAGTGGGAGAGTCAGCAATCTAACATCTAGGTCCCCAGCACTGTTTCATAGCAGGTATTCAATAAATGACCCGAGGGATGGGCACAGTCATTGTTTTCCTTTGCGCTGTTTTCTCTGCAGTGGCCCTCACATTTGCAGTGACTTGAGCAGCACCTGTCTTCCCAAACTCAACAAGGCCACTGCTATATCCCCCAAGACCTGGCACCACACTTGGCATGCTGCAAGCCTGCAATAAATATTTGTGGAAATAAGAGATAGAAGGAGGAAAGAGGGAAGAACAAAAAGCCTTTCTAGTTTGAGGCTTGAAAAATACAGTGACCCGAAACGAACTTCAGAATGAAAAGAAGCTGAGGGCTGTCCTGGTCTTAGGTTTAACATGCCAGAGTGATGCCAGACATGGTGATGAGTGCCTTTAACCCAGCTACTTGAGAAGCTGAGGTAGGAAGGTCCCTTGAGACCAGGAATTCAAGACCAGTCTGGGCAACATAGCAAAACCCAGACTCAAAAAACCCAACCGAAAAAAACAAAAAAACTCCACCAGGATTCCAACCCCAACTCTGTCACTTACTGGCCACACGACCCACATGCATATTGCTTTACTTTAAGCCTCAGTTTCTACCTCTTGTAAAATAGTTTTCTTTTTTGGAGTTATGAAAATTAAATGAGATGACACACATGACTGAGCCCAGCAAAGTGCCTGCTATTCAATAATTGTTGTTAAGTAGGAGATACAAGGAAGAGGTTGGCATATTTCACCTCATATAGAGGAACATGTAGTCATCACTGAGATATAACATATTGCAGGAGACCAGTAACTGTTTCAAGTGATCCAACCAAATGACTATATGTCTAAACATTAAAGTATGAAATATGAAGTATCATCAGGAACATCAATTTTATGTCTCAATGCCAGCTTTACTGATATGTGTAACTGTTTATATTTATAATGCAAATGTATTGCACGATTCCTGGTCAGAAGATTTTAAACGTCTGTTCTTTTCTCTCCCCTTTCCTCCCTCCCGAGAGTATGTACTCCTTCCCCACACTCTCCCTCCAGCACCCTTCATCTGCCTGTCACTTTTCAAAGACAAGCTCCTCAGAATGAAATCTCTGCTGTCTTTGTTTTCCTAGTTTCCATTTTGTATCCTAAAATATTCACTCCAAGTTCCGCTTGACAGACGTCCCTAATCTAATCTCCACGTCTGCTTTCTAATTTTCACAGTCAGGATAAAACAAATAGGTTGGAGTTAATTGCCGGAGCAGCGGGCCGGAGCGCTGAGCTGTGATTTATGAGCTGAGTGCAGGCGCTCTGCAACACATTTTTCTTAATTTATTTTTAATGAGTCTCTCAATTAATTTTCTTGGAAACATCTTAATGATGTTGGAGGCGGGTGTTAATGAGGTCTGCACCAGCTCCTAATTTTGCATATTTTAAAGTGCCTAATGTCATCATGCACCCTTTCTTTCCATTTTAAGAAGAGATGTAGGGGGGAGGATTATTGTTGAACAGAGAATTTTCACTCTTCATGCCTCAGTCTTTGCTTAACCTTTCTGGCTTTATGGGCTTTTGGTGTTCTCAGCGCAATCACATGCTCCCTGCTCTCCTTCCCCACCCTTGCTCTCTCTAGGCTCGCTTAGGCTGAGGAGCTGCAGCAGGAAAGGGAGGGAAAGGGCACAATCCCCAGGAAACTGAGAGTTCTAGGGAGCAGTCAGTGGCCCTAGTGAAGATGTCCAGAGGGTACTTTTGTGAAGCTGATCGACCTTTCCCAAAGCAGACAGCGAACAGGGAAAAATGCAACTGGAAGAAACAACTTGAGGTATATTGTGTTCTTACCATCTGGGCATTTGTTCAGAGCCCTGGGTCACCTGAATGTGTCTGCAGAGCCTGGGGCACCAGATCCACAGGGCTGTAGCACTGTCCACCTGGCATCCTGCGAGGCCTGGAGAAAAATGCCCAAGTACTGTCTCTGAGCTCTCTCATACCTCCTGTCTCCACTAAGTCTTCATCATTCTTCATTCTGTATTTGCTAGTTGGAGCTCATTTTTCTGATTAAATAGTCATTAAATGTTTATATAGAAAATCTAAGAAATGCAAAAGAATTTATCAAATAAGGGAAAACCAAGCCCTACTGCTTAAAGACAACCTCTATTCAAATTCTGGTGTGTTTCCTTCTAGACGTTTTTTTCCTATTCATGGGCTTTTGGTTTTATTTTATGCATTTGTGATGATACTGCATACCCTTTTTTTCCATTTAACATTATAACATTAGGTAACATACTTTCTTCAAATATCATTTTTAATGGCTGTTTAATATTCTGTCTAGCAGATTTGTCATATTTACTAAACCACTCCACTGCAGCTAGGCACCTAAGCCAGTTCTCAAACTATTATTGCAAATACTTGTTGATGAACATCTTTGTGTACTGAAAGCTTTTTTAAAAAATTAGACACTAGTTCCTTTGGAATAACCTGAGGTATTATTGATTTAAAGAATATAATTATTTTTAAGCTCTTGATATATATTTCCAAGTTACTGTTCAAAGAGTTATGCCAGTTCATTTCCAACTGTAATACATGAGTGTGTCTGTTTCTTCAATCTTGTGATATTATGGAGTATTATACATTTGTAAAAAATATTTGGTAAGCTGGCATTTTAAATGTATTTCTTTAATTTCTCCACAAGTCCCCTCTTTGGGTAATGTTCCAGTTAAACTGAAGGCTGCTTTCTCTAAAGAACTTTATAGGCTATGAACCCTAACATGACCAAGACCTAGATTCTTCTGGTGCATAGCAGAGTCTAAGCAAATCTGTGTTATATTGGCTTATCCACAAAATAGAAAATTGAGGACATATCTCTCCTTTGGCTTCCCTGCTTTCCTCTGTGAAGGCTCTCTGCCTTCACTGCCTTTCTGTTGATGATTCCAAATCTGTATCTCATCCCTCTTCTTCTTTTTCTGGAATGCCAGCCTCAAATTTCATAGCATCTGGGTGCCCCACCTCCACCTGAATCTGCCAATGACCTGTCCGGCTCAGCATTTCCAAAACTGTGGTTTTGAGGAGTGCACATCTCCTCACTGATGTTTTCTATCTGGAGCAAACAAGCCCCCCAGCATCAAGCAGCTTCCATAGGCACCAGACATCAGTCTTCTGCAGGGTCCCTCCTCACAGGCCCCCAGTACATGTACATTCAGTCAGTGAGCAAGTCCTGTGGATATACCTGCCCATGCCTGCCTGGGTGCCTCTTCTCTCCCATCTCTGCAGTCCTGCTTCAGATCCGTCTCTTGCCTAGACTAGTGCAGAAGTCTCCCTGCAGCCTGCCTTAGCCCTTCACGGTGCCAGGACACTGTCTTTCTAACACAAGTAAAAAACACTACAGCAATTCTCTCCTCCTTGAATAGAGAATACAGTTCACAATCCTCAGTAATATATCATGGTGACTACAGTTCATAACAATATATTGTATATTTGAAAATTGCTGAGAGAGTCAATTTTAAGTGTTCTCACCACAAAAAATAAGTATATGAGGTAATGTGTATGTTAAATAACTTCATTTAGCCATTCCACAATGTATACATGTATCAAAACATCATATTATATACCGTAAATAGTTTTTACTTAATTTAAAATAATTACTTAATTTAAAAAAATCCGCAGTGTGTCATGAGGGGCTTTCAAATTATTTGTCCTCTTTGGTGTTTTACACATTTTTCAAATATGCCATGCCCTTTGTTGGGGTTATTTCCTAAGCCTGCAATGCCCTTTTTCCCACACCCCATAGAACAATTGCATGCAACCTCTTCCCTGAAGGTTGCATGCAACCACACCTCTTCACTGTGGTTTCAACATACCTGGAATATACTTTGCACATGGTAGATGCCTAGTGAACTTTGGTGAGGGAGTGTAGGGATAAGGCATCTGTAGAAACGTGTGCCCTTCAAAGCTTTTACCCACTATACTTTCTGGAATGTTTGCACACGAGGTTAGAAGTTGATATTTGAAATTTTAAAGAGTCTTTCAACTTGAGGACTAGATGTTTATATTTAAAATATTTAAGTATTAGGCCAGATGTGGTGGCTCATGCCTGTAATCCCACCACTTTGGGAGGCTGAGGTGAGTGGATCATTTGAGGTCAGAAGTTCAAGACCAGCTTGGCCAACATGGTGAGACCCCCCCATCTCTACTAAAAATACAAAAATTAGCTGGCATGGTGGCTGTAACCCCAGCTACTCAGAAGGCTGAGGTAGGAGAATCGCTTGAACCTAGGAAGTAGAAGTTGCAGTGAGCCGAGATTGTGCCACTGTACTCTAGCCTGGATGACAGAGTGAGACTTGGTCTCAAAAAATTTAAGTATTAAGAATCCTTCAATCTGGGAAAAATCATTTCTCAAGGCATTTCTATTTTCTGGTAGATTCCATTGATTTTTGCTGGACATTCATTAATTTCCATTAAAGGATCTATTGAATGTTTACCACTATTTCCTTGTGCTTAGGGTAGGTATTGCCAGAAAGTTCCCTAAGAAAAGAACACAGATTTTAGCTTTAGGTTCTATATGTGTTCAAATAAGATTATGTATCCAGATGCAGACCTAAATACCTAGTAGTCTTAGAGTTTAAACAGGATCTTTCAAGCATTATCTTAAAGCTAAAGGATTTTTTTAAAGCCTTTTGACCAATAGCAGCAACTCCACTACAACTGTATGATTCTGGCCTTTGGCCCAAACATTCGTCAAATAAATTATTAGACTACAAGTGAAACTCTGACATCAGAGGCATTGTTTTGGAGATATTTTTAAGCCCTAGATTTACACAGAGATCATCAGTGGAAGAAAGCAAGATGGGAAGGCAAGGATAATATCAGTAGTTTTAGATATGAGGTTGAAAATGACTGGCTTTGAATATGATACATAACATTGCTATTATTTCTAGTATTGACCATTATGTTTTACAGTTTTTTAAATAGTGTCATTAAACAAATTCCTTGTTTTATTTTTAATTTTAAAATTTTTCTAGCAAAGTATATTGTAATGATAGGTTTTGCTGTAACAAATAACTTATTAAAGTCCTAATAGGATTTGCTATAACAAATAACCTCAAATTTCAGAGACTTAACATGATGAAAGTTTATTTCTTGCTTACACCAAGTTTAAGGTAGACAGTTTTAGTAGGATGGCACTTCTGGACCACTCCCTGGTGACCCAGGGATCCAGGCTCTGCTTTCCCCTAGGGCAATCTTGGTGTCTTCTGCTGGACCCTCTGTGGTGGGCTGGCCAGTGAGTGAAGGGAGAGTTTATGAAGGGTCATCCTGCCTACCTCAGGAGCCATCCATGGAAGTGGAATACTTCATCTTAGTGGTATGCCAGCCCTGACTTATTACAACTCTCAAGAGTCACTTGTTAAATTTCGCAAGCTAGTTTTGAAACACAGGCATTATTACAAATTAAATTACATAAATATACCATTAAGTAAAAACAAATTAAATGGAAAACAAAGGCAATAGAGCTTGAGTATCCTTTATTTGAGATGATTGGGACCAGAAGTATTTCAGATTTCAGATTTTTTTCAGATTTTGGAATTTTTGCATATACATCAGGAAATATCTTGAGGAGTGGCCCAAAGTCTAAACATGAATTTATTCCTTTATGTTTCATATATACCATATACACATAGCCTGGAGGTAATTTTATATAATATTTTTAGTACTTTTGTGCATGAAACAAAGCTAGTGTACACTGAAAGCAAAGATGTCGCTATCACAGCCACCCATGTGGGCAGCCTGCGGTTGTTGGGCATCATCGTCATTCCTGGCTCTGACTTTGCTGCTGATAAACAATTGTTGTCTTACACTCATTCACACACAAGTACTTGACAGTAAAAAACGTGACATACCATTAATTCCATGAAAAAAATAATGTGTCTGGGTAAATAAGCAGCACAGTAGCATCCCAGAATACCTGCATGAGCTGTGAAACAACAGTAGCAACCAACAGTAGCAGCCTTTCCACCTCCACCTGTGATGCTGTGTTTTGGTTACAATATTACCATGCATCGTTTTGTTGTCGTTGTTGTTGTTGCTTTAAGTAAGAAGAAACATCAGAAGTAGTTGAAGAACCAGGAAATGTGTCCTATAGGGATGAGGAGGCATTCTGCTGACTTTTTAAAATGTTTCCTCCAGAGTCATCTGCCTCATTAACAACGGTTTTTGTCTTAGAAGTCTCTCTTTGAGTTTATAAACTGACATGATTTCTTGTTCTGTTATGAACGTACGCTGCTTTAAGTGCTTCCAGAAGCCCATCACACGTTTTCACCATGTTGTCTCTAAGCACTTTTTCTGCAGTGTTAACAATGTCATCTTGGCCAGGCACAGTGA
This sequence comes from Plecturocebus donacophilus, assembly GCA_004027715.1. Taxonomy (NCBI): domain Eukaryota; kingdom Metazoa; phylum Chordata; class Mammalia; order Primates; family Pitheciidae; genus Plecturocebus; species Plecturocebus donacophilus. The sequence goes on from PVKP010007226.1 coordinate 34,847, forward strand.
CTCAAGCCTGTAATCCTAGCACTTTGGGAGGCCAAGGCAGGTGGATCACTTGAGGTCAGGAGTTCAAGGCCAGCCTGGCCAACATGGTGAAACCTCATCTCTACTAAAAATACAAAAATTATCCAAGTGTGAGGATGCGCACCTGTAGTCCCAGCTACTCAGGAGGCCAAGGCAGGAGAATTGCTGGAACCCAGGAAGCAGAGGTTGCAGCCCAGATTGCGCCACTGCACTCCAGCTTGGGTGGCAGAGTGAGACTCCATCTCAAAAAAAAAAAAAAAAAAAAACATAACAATGTCATCTTCAACACTGTGCACCTGTGTTTTAACTGCAACCCATCAAATGAGGTCAGGTGTGGAATTTTCTACTTACAGCATCATGTCTGTGCTCAAAAAGTTTCAGATTGTAGAGCATTTTGGATTTCTGATTTTCAAATTAGAGATGCTCAACCTGTGACTATTCAAACATCATCATTTCATAATTTACTACATTCAACTATTAGGTACACTTGAGATTATTTAGGCCACTTGTATGGATAAGCAGGAAATACTATATAGCAGTAGCTACTGTGCATTTCTTCCTGACCCCATGTTTGAAGGCATCAGGTTGATAGTTTGAAATAGACCATGGTGGGGATATTTATACCATGGAAACAGGCAAACACTATAAATCAGAGCTTGACTTATTGTTCTGTTGATTTTCTAGAGACTTCTTGTTTTGTTTTGTTTTTCTAAAACAGACTCTTGTTGCACAGGCTGCATTGCAATGGCGTGATCACGGCTTACTGCAACCTCTACCTCCCTGGTTCAAGCAATTCTCCTGGCTTAGCCTCTCAAGCAGCTGGAATTACAGGCACCCACCACCACATCTGGCTAATTTTTTGTATTTATAGTAGAGATGGGGTTTCACCAGGCTGGTCTCGAACTGCTGACGTCAGGTGATCCACCCACCTCAGCCTCCCAAAGTGTTGGGATTACAGGTGTGAGCCACAGTACCTGGACTGGAGACTTAATTTAAAAGTTATGAAGTATTATTAATCCAGATTAAAAGCATGTTGTGTCTGTAGCCATTCCATTATGAATAGCACAAAATATTGAGATAATATTCTTATAGTATTTGAAAACTGTTACCTGATTCAGCAAAGAAGCTGAATCAGCCTGGCATTACTGATGAAGAATTCTGACATAAGTAAAAATCAACAAAAGCATTCTGAGAGAATCAATTAGCTATATGGAAATTACAACAGAGTACTGTGTATTTTAAAATGTAATTATAAATAACTTCCTATGCAACCCTATATCAGCAACTTTATCATAAATTCAAATATATATGCATATGCTTTTTTCTGGAGGGACAATTGTTAAACTCTTACCAGCATACCATTGCCTCTTCTTTTGCTTCATTGGCCAGAACTCAATCATGTAGTTTCAGCTAGATGCAAGGACTGGAAGGAATTAGATTAGCTGTGTGTCCAAGAAGAAGAGAACCATATATAAGAGAACACACTCATCTCTTCCCAGGAAAGACAACTCAAAGTCCTATCGAGTCACTTCATTCTGATTCAAAGTCTTGAATTTCTGGATGATGCAAAGATCTCTCTGTCATGTGACTCTTCTTGGTATGGCACCCAATGAACTAAAAGAAGTTATCTTTCCTTCCTTTCTTGTTTCCCTACTCTTATACTATAGTGAAGCAAGTTGCCTGTAATAATTGCAATTACAAATTCCCTGTCAGAAAAGGAATGAAAGTGGGCCACTCACTCTTAACAAATGCTGGAATCCTATGGGGCAGATCTCTGCTTGTTTCTCTGGGCCTTTGTCATTTATGCTCTACTGGAAGCAGTAAGTATTTTCAACCCTTTGACTCTGCAAATGTCTGGACTCTTTGTATTCCCATTTATTTCTGTTTACAAACCTGCTAATTCTCTCCTGAGTTTATCTCCTTAATAGCTTAGCAAAGGCTGCCAATAAAAACCAACGCACATTACTAATAGTCTGCTTTCTAGACTCCTCCTCTAGAGCTGCCAGCTTGAGAAGAGACTTATAACTAGTGAGTTACCACAGGTGACCGTTTTACCACTGCATACTCTGGGCCTTTTCTTTCTAGCTGGTGCTGATGGTGTCCTTGTCACTCACTGCCTGACCATTAAACCAATTCCACATATCTTTTGTTTTTATTAGGGCACTATTTCACTTCAATTTCTGTATTAATCAAATAGGACAGGCAAAGCTGTGATAACAAAGAAATTCTAGCAGCTTAACACGATAAACTCATTTCTGCCTAATGTTAAGTTCATGCAGATTCTTGTCGTAGGGCAGATCTTCTCTCAGTAATGATTCTGCAATAGAGGATTCTTCCACCCAGTGGTTCCATGTTCCCTGGGATTTCCTCAGAGTCCTCAACACCCAGCTAACCAACAAGCAAAGAAAGAGCAAGGAGGCCCACGTGGCGTACTTTAGGGGCCGGGCCTGGAAGGGGTGTATCCCACTTCCAGCCCGTGTGTCGTTGGCCAGGACTCAGTCACATGATCCCACTTACATGCAAGATAGCATATGTGCTTTGGTAGTGTAGAAAGAAGAGAAAGGAAAAAGAAGAGAAAGAGAGATTGGTAAACAGTAGCATCTATATACTCCCAAAGGGGGTAAAGGTAGTTAGTGTATTTATCCTCTTCCTGACAAAAACAAAGATCTTAAAATGCCGAACTTCCCTCCTAACTTCTTCTACCTCTCTTCCTTGTTAGGATTTTCTAGTATTATAGCTTCACCAACCTTTCATATGAGCCAAGTGAGGTTTTTTGTTATTGTTGGTTGGGCGAGTGGTTGGTTTTTGTGTATTTTTACAGTTAGTGCTTACTTATTTAACCAACATGTTTCAACTATTTTGTTCACTGTTGCCTCCTGTGTCCTCTCCTCTTCTGGTGTAATTTGCCTTCTTGAAACTGTTTCCTCTATTCCTTCTTTCAGCAACGGTCTAAGACAAGTAAACTCTTCATCTTTATGTGTCTGGAAATGTCTTATGTAACCTCACTTTTGAATTATAATTTAGTTGGGTATAAAATTCAAGGTTGTCAAGTATTTTCCCTAAGAATTTTGAAGATTATTCTATCTTCTGATATAATTATCCTGACAAAAGTTAGCTGTCAGACAAATGGCTATTCTTTTGGAAACAACCTTGATTTTTTTTTTTTTCTATTTTTCCCTCTGAAAGCATTTATTACCTTACCTTTCTCTGCTTCACTATACTGTGTCTGGATTTATTTCTCTTTTGTTTTGCCCTGTTTGGGACTCTGTATGCTTCTTTAACTTAAGAGCTGATGTCCTCTTTCAATACTGGAACTTTTGTTTTCTCAAAAATTAGTTCTTCTCCGTTCTCTTGGTTTTCTTTTTCTGGAATTTCTATTAGACATGCATTGGTGGGTTTCATTCTGGGATTTCTCATTACTTCTCTTTCAAACTGTATACTTACCTCACTGTATAGTAGTTTTTATTATTTCTTTTGATCTCTATTCCAGTTTGCTCATTCTCACTTCAGCCATGTCTAATCTCTTTCACCCACCACTGAAGGTATATTTCAAGGACTGATTTTTATTTCTGGAATTTGTATTTTTTTCAATGTGTGTTGGCCCTTTTTATGATGCCCTAATCTTACCTTAGGTTTTCCATTCCTTTCATTATCTTTTTGAACCTTTTAGATACATTGCTAAAGTTCCTTTTGTATTCCTCTAATATTCATTAGTTCTTTGATATGATTTCTCCCTTTTGATGTACCTGCTGACATCTCTTATAATGTTGGATTTATTCCTGTGTTTTGTCACATTGTCAATTATCCTATTTTCACTGAAAGTTATCTTTCGTGGGGTCCTACACATGCTCTGTATTATGAATGTGTCTTTATTATGCATTTCCATCATTAGGCTGGGAACTCTACATTCCAGACCAATTATTTTGTGGCACTTTCTAGACTCTGAGTTTCCATAGAGCATGATTAGTAATGGAATTTGGCCTCACATACATTAGGAATACTAATTTCTCATGGTTCTTTCTACCCTGTGCCTGGAGCAGGCAGCACATCGGTGCTGCATCCTGAAGCTGACAGAGTTCTTCTGACTGCACCATCTTTTCACTGTTTGCAGAAAGACTCCTTCTAGGTTTCTCTCAGCATCTACCCCCAGATGGATTAAATCCCAGGCCTTAAGGCACAAATGGTTTCTGATTATGTCCATGAGCCATCTGACAGCATGTGCTAAGAATTATCTTTATTTCTGACACTTAGAATGTTAATTTTCTTGATTTAAATTTTATCTATGTATGCAATATTTAAATTTTTATTTATTTTTGCATTTCTTTGTGTTCTCATATCAGTCTAGATGGCCAAGTTGACATCAAAGTAATATATGCAAAATTAGGTACTCAAATAGTATCAAAAACTTATAATGAAAAACAAGAGACTTTTTCCTACCTGTCCCCTGCGTACTGTCCTAGTTCTGCTCCGCAAGGGCAACACTTTCAACTCTTCTAGTTGTTTCTTCTGATAGTTACCTCCACACTTATATACAATGTATTTAAACTGCTAATTTGTTGGCAATGTTAGAAATTATTCAGTGACTGCATATTATGGTAAATGAGAACATAGTTATTTCATTCCACTGATCACTCCTTGTTTTGGTTATATGTCCAATATTTACAACAGGATAATTATGTTAATACTGTTCACTGTGGAGCCAAGTAGTGAAATATGATTGCATTTTCTTTCCAGTGCAAATTTGGAATTTCCTGTAAGTTTCCATTTGCTGTTTATGTGTAAAATTTGCTACCTACTTATCCTTAATCTCTTCCCCAAAATATTCAACCACATCAGTTTTCACACAACTTTTCTGTATTAGTTATCTATCACTGTGTAACAAATTGCCCCCAAAACTTTGCAGCTTAAAACAAAGAGCATTTATTATCTCACAATTTCTGTGAGAAAAGAATCAGACTTGGGTTAGCTGGGTCTTCTAACACAGGATGCCTCACGAGGCTGCGATTAAGGTCTCAGCCAGGACTGCAGTCTTCTCAAGGTTCAACCAGGAGAAGATCTACTTCCAAGCCCACTCCAGTGATTGTTAGCAGGATTAGTTCCTCATAGGCTTTGGCTAGGGCTCTCCCTTGGTTTCTTGTCACATGGGCCTCTCCACAGGGCAGCTCACAGTCTGGCTGCTGGCTTCATCAGAGCAAGCAAGTGAGAGAGCAAGATGGAAGCCAGAGTCTTTTTAAACCTACATATTGGAAGGAACACCCCATCACTTTTATCATAGTCTGTTTATTAGAAGCCAGTCACTAGGTCCAGCTCAAGAGGAGGGGATTATAGAAGAAAAGGACTACAGTTAGCCTGAGATCACTAGAAGTCTCTTAGAAGGTGCCTACCGCACCTTTTCCCCACCCACCAGGGTTCTTGCTCTTATCTGGACCAGTTATTCTCTAGTCCTGCTCTCAGTTGACATCCCGAAAGTTTCCTTCACCCCTTTCTTAAGTGGATATCTGTTTCTTGGACCCCATGGTCTCTTTTCTTGTTTTACTCTCTCTCATTTTAGGAGAGCACATCTGTAGCAAGTGCTGTCAGTTAAAGATACTGTGAAGGTGAATGTTCTAAGCCTTTTCATGTTAGAAATGCCTTTATATTGATATTGCCTAACATTTGGATAGATATAAAATTCAAGGCTAAAAATTACTTTCCATCAGAATTTGTAAGACATTGCTCCATTTTCTTCCAGCATCAAATATAGCTATTAAGATGTCTGATTTTTCATTCCTCTGTAAGTCAATGGTTTTTATCCCCCCTGGAAACTTTCATGATCTTTTTTTTAACCCCAGATTTTCTGAAATTTTACAGTGGTATTATTGGGCTAAGGCCCAGTCTTCATTTATTGTGCTGGATACCCCATGCACCTTTGCAGCCTGAGATTCATGTCCTTATGTTTTGGGAATTGTTCTTGTATATTTTATTTGATAATTTCCTGTGTCCACTTTATCTCTTCTCTTTTTCCAGAATTCCTATCAATTGGATGTTGGACCTGCTAGAATAGAAGTAAGCAATTTTTTGGGTAAAGGGCCAGACAGAAAACGTTTTAGGCTTGGTGGGCCACATGTGATCTCTGTCGCATCCTCTTCCTTTTTTTTTCAATACAACCCTTCACAAATTTAAAAAGCATTCTTAGCTTAAAGAACATATAAAAACAGGCCACAGGCTGGATTTGGCACATGGACCATTCATTGCCAACCTCCTTGAGATAGGTTTATCCTGTATATATCTAATCTGTTCTCTCCTATTTTCTATTACATCTTGCTATAATTTCTGGAAGATTTTCTTGAAGATGTGGTAGGCATCTTCTAAAGAGACTTCTAGTGATCTCAGACTCCCTGTAGTCATTTCTTCTATAATCCTCTCCTCTTGAGCTGGACCTAGTGACTTGCTTCTAATAAATAAAATATGAAAAAGTGAAGAGGCTTTACCTACAAAATAAGGGTTTTAAAAGACTCTGGCTTCCATCTTGCTCTCTCACTTGCTTCCTATTTTCTATTACATCTTGCTATAATTTCTGGGAGATTTTCTTGATGTTGCTTTCCAACTATTTTACTATTTTTTATTTTAGAAAAAAAAATTTTTTTTTTGAGACAACGTCTCACTATCTTGCCCAGACTGGAGTGCAGTGGCAGAATCTCAGCTCACTGCAACCTCTGCTTCCCAGGCTCAAGCAATCCTCCCACCTCAGCCTCCCCAGTGGCTGTGACTACAGGTGCACACCACCATACCCAGCTTATTTTTTGTATTTTTTGTAGATACAGGGTTTCACCACTTTGCCTATGCTGATCTTAAACTCCTGAGGTCAAGCAATCTAACCACCCCAGCCTCCCAAATTGCTGGGATTATAGGCATAAGTCACTACATCGGGCCCTAGAAATTCTATTTTTAAACTCTAAGAATTCTTTCTTATTCTCCAATTGTTCCCCTTACGTAACATCATCTCAAATCTCTCTAAAGATATGAACTAGAAGGTTTTTTTCTTTTTTAAGTTTATTTTTTGTTCCCTACATTATTTCTGTTTTTTTTTCCCATGTTATTTCTGTTTGTCAATTTTTGTTTCCTTTCATTCAGAGGTTTTCCTCAAAAATATTTACCTGTCCCTGTATTTAAATGTGAGATTCTAAACGGGGCATTTTCTTTAGGAGTGGGAGCAGGGCTTGCCAACTAACAGGCTTTGCTTTAAGGCTATCAGGTTGAGAATGTTTTTGTGGGGAAGTTTAGTCCCTAGGGCCATATAGTTTACTCAAAGAAGAAACTTCTGGTTTTCTGCCTGGAGGACAGATGCTTTGCCTCTGGTGTTCTGTGCATTGAGACTGGGAGGTAGGAGGAAGGCCAATTGTTCTGGTCACCGATTTTTATCCAAGCCCTTCGACCATATCAAACTCACCACCCACAGACTTAAGCCCCCAAGCTCCAAGTCTAGTTTGTTTCATAAGACCTAAGTCCCTATGTTGCTATAGGGCTTGAAGAAGACAACTTCTTGAAAGCACCTAGCACACCCTAAGTACATTGTAGAATGTCTTTTCCTTCACCTTCCCTTTACTAATCTGTCCTCTAAGGAGATAAAACCATCCCTTACCATCCTTCACCAACTATTAAAGAACTTACCTAGCAAAGAATCCACTTGGCAGGGGATTATTTCTGCCCCTTCTAGCATATGGTAGTAGATCTTGGTAATCTTGGGCTGCAAGAGTCAGCTACTGGATCATTTTAGTAAAGGTGGCCATGAGACTAACTTAACATGTCATTTGTCCTGAGAATGCCTGGCTAGTATCACTCCTACTGTACTAGGGAAGACTTCACCTCCTCAACACTCTGTTTTGCTTTGAGTCAACCACTGGTGACCCAGTAGCCATGGAAGTGAAATTGCCCCTATTTTCCTCACAGCCTGCCAGTCTATTAAATCAGAGAAAGCTGAAAAATTCATTCTTTTTTGTCCCTGTCCAAATGTGGAAGCTGTTTAATTTCAGTTAGCAAAGCTTGAAAAATAGTATTATGCCAGGAGTAATTAAAGCATGAGGTGATTTCTTGCTCACCTCCACTCATCCTCTTAATTGAGGATCTGAGGTGTCCCGCAGCAGTGCTGTGAAGTTTGGGTTCTGGGGAATTCTGGTGCCTGGGGCTTTGATGTAGCTCTCTCTTCAAACAAGTAACAGGACAGGAAGCACAAGCCTCCAGGAAGGATTCATTTAACTTTTTAAAGTCTAAAAATTAGCTGTACAGATCAGACTTGTCTATACCAAAACGCCAACTTGTTCACTTCAAGCCCTTTTAATTTCTATAAGTCATCTGTCTGCTTTCAAAGCTCCTCCTCCTCTCCTGCTGGGGAAGGCCAACTCCATTCTCATTTATCAAACAAATATTTGTTCTGGTTGACACATTCAAATCTTTACCAACAAGTGAAGCAACCCCCTACCTGCAACTTCCTAAGTTTTACTGCATCAATCAGAATCCCAGGAGGAAACAGAATTCACTCCTAATAGTACAAATGAATCGAATTTAAGGAAAGGGCTACTGACAGAGGAATAGACAGGGGTATGAGAACAAGCAAGGAAAGGTACCCAGAGATTAGCAACACCAGGAAGCTGTTACTACCCATAAGGTGAAAGGAACAATGGAAGGACCAGAGCCAGTGAGAGCTGGGGAAATGGAAGGATATGACCTTCCCAGAGAGGCTGAAGCAGGGAAGAACAGGGAAGACATGTCCTGCTGCCTTTCCATCTTCTACATGTGCCTCCCATGGCCAACCAGCCAGGGGAGTTCATTGTCACTTCTCTTATATGGGTCTTGTTTCCCACCTTGTGTGTGGTCAACGTGAGGGTCAATATTATCTTTTTTTTTTCCTTTTTCCTTTTTCTTTTTCTTTTTTTTTTGCAATAGAGTCTCCTTCTGTTGCCCAGGCTAGAGTGCAATCTCGGCTCACCACAACCTCTGCCTCCCAGGTTCAAGCAACTCTCCTGCCTCAGCCTCCTGAGTAGCTAGGATTACAGGTGCCTGCCGCTGTGCACAGCTAATTTTTGTATTTTTAGTAGAGACAGGATTTTGCCATCTTGGCCAGGCTGGTCTCGAACTCCTGATCTCGTGATCCACCCACCTCAGCCTCCTAAAGTACTGGGATTACAGGCATGAGCCACCCACCCGGCCAATCTCATGTTTGTTCTGTATCCCATGGGGCTTAACCTAATACTGAGCACATGGGTGCTTAATAAATGCTCTGATTAGATTATTTGAGTATAATTTATTATACTGTAGAAAACCTTGAGACAACAGATGTCTCTATATACTGTATTTTACATATATAATGATAACAATGTATGGTTAGCAATGTGATATACAAATAATATATATAGATATATACATATATGCAGATAATACATACATAGATCACATATACAGATAATATATATACAGATATCTATATACAAAATGACATATAGATAACAGTATATATGATAATATATAATAACTCTGAAAATGTGTGTGGTATCATTGTAAATTAGTAAATAGGTCTCAACTGGAAATACAGAGATGAACCTCTTTTAAATAAAAGTAAGAAAACAGTGGAGTCAGTAAGAAACAACAGCTAATGGACATGTCTGGCAGCAACTTACATATCACGCAAAGCCAACCTACCTGGGATGGTTGGAGCAGAGATACAGACATGCTATGTATGTGACTTTCTGAACACAGGCACTATTTAAGGGCTATATATGTGCTCTTCCTTAAGAGGTTAAGTGATGGAAGACATGGTGTTTCTAGGAAGAAGCCTCACCAGGGCTGAGTGCCCAGGCCTGCTGGCTACATGGGGTCTATTTAAGAGCAGAGGTGTGTGGAGGAAAGGGAGCAGCACTGGTGAAACATGAAACAAGGATTCTAGCAAACAGTTTGCAAGCTCAAAAAGGATTTCATCACTCTTTACACCTAACATTCTGCGGAGTCTCAAGTCCTCTGTTGTGAGCACTGCACTGATCAGATGGGGACCAGTGCAAGGATGTGTCACTGTGCCTCAGCCAACTCACCACCTGCTCCAGCTGACACACTTCAGATTTCTTGTCTCCTTTCTGACTCATCTGGCATCAATGCCTGAAAGGTCTACTTCCCTGTATTTCTTTTGAGTAAACACTAAGGTGGTCAACACTTACAACGCTGACAAGAAACATCCATTCATTCTGCACCAATGACAAAATGCCACGAATCACCCAGAAAGAATAACTTTGATAATATCTTTGTAAGTAGCATGCATCTTTATCCACAGCACATTTTAGATTATGAACTAGATTATTCCTTTGCCCCAGAGTACTTCTGAGCCACCTGCTTCTGCCAGTAGTTGACATGCCTGCCAAAAATGCAAACTACTTTAAAGTTACCTTTGGGAAAATATAATTAGAATGGAAAATTATATATTCAGTTTAATAACCTTCTGGGGGAAAAGGAATGACAGAACGAATGTCTACATGGATTAGCATAAAAGCATCAAGTCAGAAGGTCCCTTTAATCATATAAAGAAATGTTGGTTTACCCTGCTGCCCATTCAGATTAGTCTGTGATTTTTTTGCTTCTTTTGGCTGCCAACATTCTCAACTACATGGTCTGTGTCTTCCTGCATTCTTTTCCCTACCACACATTTCTTCATTAGCCTCCAACAAGCTGACTTCCTGGCACTGTGGTGGTAAATTGTATGTATCAACTTGATTGGGCTACCGGGTGCCCAGGCATTTGGCCACACATTATCTTGGGTGTGTGTATGAAGGTGTTTGTGGATGAGATTAACATTTGAATTGGTGAACTGAGTAAAGTAGATTGTCCTCCCTAGTGTAGGTGGGCCTCACCCAATCAGTTGAAGGCCAAAAATTCAGACCGAAAAGGCTAAGAGGGAGCTTCTGCCTGCTGTCTGAGCTGGGACATTGGCCTTTGAATGTGAACTGAAACATTAGCTCTTCTTGGGTCTTAAGTCTGCTGGCTTTAGAACTGAAATTTGTACTATGCTCAGGCCTTTGGATTCTCACTGGAACTCAGCATTGGCTCTCCTGGGTCTCCTACTTGCTGACTGCAGATCTTAGGACTTAACCTTCATATGTGAGCCAATTTCTTATGATAAATTTCTTTACATATGTATATGCATATGTATATTGATGTGCAAACACACACACACACACACACACCCTATTGGTTCTCTTTCTCTGGGGAACCCTGACTGTACTCTCAAATGTCACCAGTGGTTTTCCTGTCAGGCTGTATGAGAGGCTCTCCACCTTCATCCTTGTTGATGCTGGAGTTATCTCTTAGTTCTCAGCCTTCCTCTCACAACCTCCTCTAATTCTCAATACAGTAATTCCCATTTCTCTGCTAAATCACAAGCTTGAGTTCTTCTCTGTGTCCCAGCACAATATCTCCTACTACCCATTAGCCTTGCAATTTAGTTCCCCTGTCTCTCTTAAAATTCAGTGGGTCTGAGCCTTGTTTCTCTCAAAACCATCCCTTTTTCTTCTTAATTATCTTGCTTCTAGCCGAAAACCTCCATGTCTGCTTCTCCTACCCCAGAATCCAATTAATCATAAGTCCTGTGGCTTTTCCTTTCATTTCTGAGGACATCCCCATCTTTTCATTCATTCTCCTTCAACCCTAGCCCAGCCTCCTCCTCACGTGCAGCAGCCTTCTCATCGGCCTCTCTGTCTTCCATCTCCCTTCACCCTGAACTCTGCACTATCAGCATGATTGTAGCAGAACATTCGTTCATCACAACTGTCTCCTCCTGAAAATCTCCAGTGACCCAGGACCAAGCCCAGACTTCTTTACTGAGCCTCTAAGCCTCTCCACCGTCTGACCTGCTATTCCAGGGTGGCTACCAAGGCAAAATGGAACTCTAGGCCATTGGAGCCATAGGGCTGCCTTCCTCTGAAAGTTTGTATTCCTTCCAACTCTGAAACCTACAGTAATGGAAAGGACTCATCTTTTCCAATTTAAAATCCCCTTTCTACAGCCATATTTTTAAAATTTTGAGATCACATGCACTCTGGGTACAAACGTGATTCACATGAAGTTCACTATAAAACTTTTATGAGGCAGGAAAATTGCTTAAACCTGGGAGGCGGAGGCTGCAGTGAGCTGAGATTGCGCCACTGCGTTCCAGCCTGGCAACAGAGTGAGACTCCGTCTGAAAAAAAAAAAAAAAGCTTTTAGGGAGGTAAGCATTTCCCAGCCTGCTTTGCTATTGTTACTTTTAGCTATGGTCATCGTTGCCATGTCGAGTTCAACTAAAAGCAGTGCTCTGGGAAGTAATGGTTAACAGTGTGGATGCTCAAACCAAACTACTTGGATTTGAATCCCAGCTCTGTCACATACAGGCAGTATGGCAGTTGCGTGAGTCCGTTAACCTCCTGGGGCCTTAGATCCATCATCTGCAACATGGAAATAACAATAATCATACCCATGGCCTGTTGTGAGTTTCCCAGAAAGTGGTTAGATCAATGTAAATGCACATTACAAAGGCCATATGCATTTCAGTTATTATCACATTGTTCCTGATGGTGAGCTGCCAGCAGTGTCAGAGTTGACTTACCTGTGGAGCTACCCTCCTGGAATGCTGATGTCATGGCCATGAGTGAGCATCCCAGTGTTCCTCCACATCTTGGCTCACCTGCAAAAGTTGTAAAGAGGTACAGGTCACAGAGGTTCCTGACCAGAAGGTGCCTATTGTTCTATTTGTCAAACATTCTCCAAGGACTGTCTCATATATTATCTCATTTCAACTTCTCACCAGCTCATAAAATGAAACAGAAGAACAGAGACCAAGAAATTTGCCCAAGGCTCACAGCTAGAATGTGAGCCCAGATCTAACTATACATTTTAACTAACTCTGTCTTGTCTCTGCCCAACCTTCCCAAGTCACTGTGACTCACTTCCCCAGACCCCCAGCCCATTTCCCAATAGCACACAATTATCTAGTCAGAACATCCATTCATTTTCAGTGGTCCCTAAGTGAAGCAAAACAAAGCAGTGAGATTTCTTTCTGGCTCTCTGGTTGTTGTATTTGGGGCTTCCACTTTCATAGACAGTGACCCTATAGCAGTAGAACAGGAAGAGACAGAGGCCCTCAGAGCACCTGATGCTTCCGGAGTGTGCCTGCTTACATTATGCCAAGGGGCATCCAGGGTGATGGGCAGGACTAAATTCTGTGGATAAGAATAGGAGCTCACAGCAGAGTGGACCAAAGTGTGATTGACAATCTCCAAGAATTCTATGAAAGAGACGACTATGAACAAAAGGGCCCAGCATGTGTGCTCTAGGGACCTCATGAAAGGAGACTGCCCTGCAGCCAGTGACCACATATGTGCACTAAGTGTGTGTGCCATACTCTGTCTTTGCATCATTATCCTAGTTCTGTCCTGGCATCATATCCTTTTGTGTGTGTATGGAGAGCTAGCAAAGTGGCCAGGCCTGGGATGTGTTGGAGTCCCCCTACCCACAGCAATCCAGGATGCTCATAGGGGCTATTTACATTCTTTCAGTCCAGCTGCAATTGGACACACACCTGTGGTTGCTGTAGGAGATGCCACAGAGCAGGACAAATGTCCTCATGAGAAACTCACTGTGCTCTCCAAAAGGAGCTGTCCATTTGGGGCCAATTGGTAGCAGGAGGCCACTCAACACAGGCCAACCACCCTCCTAGTGACATTCTGCCTTGTGCTGCCACAGCACCGCACCAACACATCAGCACTTCACAGTACAAGAAGCAGGCAGATCGCTTTTAGAAATTAGGGGAAAGAGGCCAGGTGCACTGGCTCACACCTGTAATCCCAGCACTTTGGGAGGCCAAGGCAGGCAGATCACCTGAGGTCAGGAGTTTGAGACCAGCCTGGCCAACATGGTGAAACCCTGACTCTACTAAAAGTACAGAATTAGCTGGGTGTGGTGGTGGGCACCTGTAATCCCAGCTACTCAGGAGGGTGAGACAGGAGAATCGCCTGAACTGGGAGGTGGAGGTTGCGGTGAGCCAATATTGCACTCAATCTGTGAGCAAGGCTCCATCTCAAATTAAAAAAAAAGAAATTAGAGAAAAAGGTATTTGAGAGCTACTTACCTGTTTTTAAAGCCTCCCCATGAAGCTCCCACATCTGTCTTTCTCCTGTACTCTGAGGTCTTGGTCCTGGGCCAGAAAGTCAGAGTCACAGCCTAGACACACTAGATGGCATCCAGAATATCCTGGCCTGCCATCCTGTTCATGGCAGAATAAGTAATTAGTACAGAGGGACTGTGTGCCCGCCAAGCTAGGATGTGATTTGATGTCACATTTTCCAATATGGCAGCCAGTAACCACAGTGGCTGCTTCGATTTAAATTAATTAAAATTAAATAAAATTTAAAATTCCATTTCTCTGTCACACTAGCCCCATTTAAAATGCTCAATAGTCACCTGTGGCTAGGGGCTACCTCACTGGACAGATAGGATGTCAACGTCATCACAGAAAGTTTTGTTGAGTGGTGCTGCTACTCCACTGCCATCATTTAAACTGGCATGAGGTCTTTGAAAAGCCCCCAAAATCCACATGGAGGGAGCATAGCTATCTGTACATCCTTTCCTCCACTCATTCATTTGTGTCAGGAATGTCATCATGTACCTGTATACACAAGGCACACCAGTGTTGACATACTCGGGACCTGCCAAAATGATCCAGACTCTGCTCCTGCTTTTAAAGGACTGGCCATTTGGTTCAGGAGATAAGAAATGTGCACGATGGCCAGCTGAGGTGGCTCATGCCTATAATCCCAGCATTTTGGGAGGTCAACGCAGGCAGATTGTTTGAGCCCAGGAGTTTGAGAGCAGCCTGGGCAACATAGTAAAACCCCATCTCCACAAAAAATACAAAACAAATTAGTTAGGTGTGGTGGTACACACCCCATCTCTAAAAATAAAATAAAAGTATTACCAGCTACTCAAAAGGATGAGACAGGAGAATCACTTGAGCCCAGAATGTTGAGGTCATAGTAAGCCAAGATCCTGCCACAGCACTCCAGCCTGGGCAACAGAGCAAGAGCCTGTCTCAAAAAAAAAAAAAAAAAAAGAAAAGAAAAGAAAATTGTGCACAAGTAACAGTACCACAAGAAGAAAGTGATCATTTCATAAGAGAAGTATGCTGAGTGCTCACAGAGTTCAGACAAGAAAAATCTGCTTCCAGCTCGGGAAAAGGAGTAGCTTTCAAAGGAGAAATGTGGAAGTGGAAGAAAAACTCTCCCAAGCAGCTGGAAGGACATGAGCATGGCACAGAGGCAGACAGGGTCCTTCCTGGCAGAATGGTGGCCCTCCTCCCTGGGAACATCCAGCCTGAGGCTGAGGTGGGACCCCTGCTGACTGACTGATTACCTTAGTGCGCCCTGCTCAGTAGAGGGGGATTAATGTCCTAGCCCAATTGCCCTGTGTTTTGATTAAGGGTCATTCGTAAGGAAGTTGTAGGGAATTCACTCTAGCAAGTGAAAGAAGGGTATTAAATGACTTACAGAATTACCAGGAAAGCTGAAGAAACAGACACTAGATTGAGCTTTCAGGAGTGGCTTGGAACACCAGGCCACCAAGCAAACTGCTGCCTCGTTGATCAGGAAGCCACCAAGATCAGGAAGTGGTATAATTAGAAAGTGGCCACCATTTGTACTTGCCACAGCAAGCCCTGACACAACCATGCTGGTGCTGCCGGAGAAAGAGCAGCCCCAGAAAACATGGGCTCTGATTCACTTCCCCTTCCACATTTCATCCGGGCACATCTGACTGGCAGAACTTAAATCACATCCAGAGCCCCAGGGACAAACGCATCCGAAAAATAAAAAAGAATGTGGAAAACAATGGTTGCTAGTTTTCCCCAGCCTCCAAAGTATAGGAAGGAACATTTGAAAAGTGGAAATCCATTTCACCTCCTCCCTGTCACACCCTCCCACCCACCAGTGATGGGGAATTAAGTGACCAGTCATACTCCAGGGTGACTAGAGCAACTTTCTTTTCTTTCTTTTTTTTTTTTTTTTAAGATGGAATCTCACTCTGTCACCCAGGCTGGAGTGCAGTGGCGTGATCTTGGCTCACTGCAACTTCTGCCTCCCGGGTTCAAGTGATTCTTCTGCCTCAGCCTCTAAAGTAGGTAGGACTACAGGTGCACACCACCACACCCAGCTAATTTTTTTTGTATTTTTAGTAGAAACGGGGTTTCACCATATTGGCCAGCTGGTCTCAAACTCCTGACCTCATGATCCACCCGCCTCGGCCTCCCAAAGTTCTGGGATTACAGGTGTGAGCCACCACACCTGGCCTAGAACAACTTTCAAAGGAGAGAACCTGAGACTTTTTCTGCTAAAGGCAGAAATCAGGAGACAACACTCATATAAGTGCATTAACAAGAAAGAAAAGTGTGGAAAATATTTGAAGGAGATTGGGTGCCGTTTATAAACCAAGGGTTCCAGAACTGGGCAACCTCTTTGCTTCAGTGCAGCCACTGTGATTCCTGGCTTTTTGCAATGAACTGCATGAATCAGCAGGGTTGTACAACATCCTAGCCAGCTGTACACTGTTAAGGACTGAGGGAAGCCCCAGGTAGGGTAATTTCCAAGACTGAAAAATAGCAGGGAAGCCAAAGAAACAGACACTATGTTGAGCTTTCAGGAGTGACTCTGAACATCAGCACCCAGCTCTTGGTTTTGTTTGTCATATCAGTCCCTGCTGAGGAAAGCAAACAGCAGGTAACTGTAGAACACACCTGTCTATAGCAGCTGTTTGATGTTAGTAGGCTTTGATTGTCAACCAAGCAATTTGCTTAGGATTTGGAAACAAAGGAAGGAGATTGTCAAAAAGCCTGAGGAGCAGGTGACATGCAGCATGCCTATGTGCTCCCAGCAGTCAGGAGGAGGATGTGTGAGCAAGAGATTGGCACCAGAGGTAGTGCAGTTTGGGGAAATGACAGCCTCCTACAGGGCAATAATGGGATCTCTGCAATAAAGCGCCAACTTCCTATCCCAATAAAGTGTTGATGTCAGCAGAGACCACACTAAGGGTAAACGAGTCTAACCAGTATCGGGGTGGGACCTAGGGAAGAAAATTGCTCAATTCTTGGTATGGTCAGAGAAAAATGTCAGGGCCAGGTGCAGTGGCTCACGCCTGTAATCCCTGTAATCGCAGCACATTGTGAGGCCAAGGAGGAAGAATGGCTGGAGCCCAGAAGTTCAAGACTAGCCTGGGCAACATAGCAAGACCTCATCTCTAAAAATAAAATAAAATTTAAAAAAGAAATGCGTCAGTGAGGATTCCATAAATGATGCCAGCCAGAATGATTTCTAGTTGATAGTGACTAATCCATAGTTTATTGTGACTGAGGAGGAGTGTCTAAACCTACCCATCCTGTAAGATTCAGCTCCCATCCTAAGTGGGCTCATTCACTCACTAATTCATTCATTCAAGGGCCTCTATTCAGCATCTTTTGTGTATAAGATATACAATGAACCATGCTAGTCACAGTGTCCACAGGGAGATGAATAAAAGTAATTTCTCTCTAATGTGGAGATAGGACATGAATAAATAACTCTAGTACAAGGTAGCAGGTGAAATAAAGAAATATGAAAATTCCAGGATGGGACAGTTACTCAGTTTGGTGGAGGAAAATGAGAAGGATCTGGGAGGACTTCTTGGAGGAGGAAGTGGTCTTGGTGAAAGCCTTCATCATAAGCACCCATTCTCAGGTGTTCAGTCCCTCCAGAAAAGCTGGTTGTTTGGTCTCCATGCAACCAGCCCCCACCATATGTTGCCTCATGGAATTTGTTGTCTTTCAATACATCTGATCTTTTCATTTGTCTCTGACTTAAATAATGAGCTTTGAAAGTTTTTTTTTAATGAATCAAAATAATGTATATAAAGAAAGGTGCTTAATCATATAGTGGGTAATTAATAAATATTGGCCCTTTTCTGGGATGGAAATGGGCCCAGAGGGAAAGGTAAATGTTGTGGTTTAATTTAAGCGGGAAATGCACTGCAACGCCTTGATCAACTTCAGTGTTGAAGGATTGAGATTGGCAGCTTTGCTCAAGTTCTTTCTTATTTGTTTTGGAACCAGGCCCTTCTGTAACCTGGGGAAGTGTTCCCCATCATATTCTGGAGAATTACTCTGAGCATCTCTGTTTGTTTCTAACTATGATATTCAGAGGAGGCATACATGATTTTAACTGAATTGAAAACAAGATGTAATGTGGGAAGTATTGGAGATATAATAATTGTCGGGAAAGAGGAGAATGTATAATGAAAATATGGACATAGTTCCTTTAACTTTTGCACCTCTCAAACTCCAATTGAATTTTAAATCCAGAATGCATTATTCTGAGGATAATTGTTCAGCATAAAATTATGAACTCAAATTAGTATCTCATCACCCTCTCAAAGGAAAGCCTGAGAACCAAGGACATATAACCAAATTTTAGCTTTCCCATCAGACCCCTCCAGGTGAATGTTAAAGCATTGTGGGGGAGGGAGGAAGAGCTGGGAAAGCAATGGTGTGGTCACACATTATGCATCTGCGCAGTCTTGAGAGCTCTGCAAATCTGTCCCATAGATGGGGTGGGGATATGGAGATATTCAGGCTGTGAAACAATAAATGAAGAAATGTAAGTGGACAGTTGTCCAGACAGAGAGTCATAACCAGGCTATAGCACCCAGGGACCACCTTCCACCCCCCATGGCCAGTCTCTATGGATGTCACCAACAGCATACAGAACAGGCAACTTCCTTGCTCCCCTGGCAGCACTGGACCAGGTGTCTTAAAATCTAGATCTTGTCCTTACTCTGTGTGATTTTGTTCTTGCCCCAACCTTTATAGATCCAAATTTTCTCATCTGTAAAACGCACCCACCTACATCACAGGGTTGCAATGCAGTTGAAATAAGCTAATAGTTATGAAAGTACTTTGAAAAGCTGTAAGAACTGTAATAATCTTATTCCTTGACTATAGATTAACGAACATAATAAAATTGCTATTGTAGATATTAGCATAGTAGCACAGATTGCCCTTCCCTTTAATGAAATTCATCAGGAATAAAATGCTCCTGCTTTTTACCGACATTCTCTCACTGTCTTTCTTCTATAGGAGGCCATGAGGCTCAGTAGTCTCCAGAAGTGTACCTCTGTGTGGGGGAATATTCCAGAAAGCCACTCTCTACTGGGACATTGCTTCAATGCAGATAAGATGTCTTCCTGGAACCTTCCAGGGCACTAATTGCCTAAACAGCTCTGGTAAGAGGATCAGCAAGTATTTTAGACTAGTAAGTGCGGAAATTCTGCTTTAGTATAAATCAAACCCATTTTGATTAGAAAATATACTCTGTTTCATGAACAGCTGGACAGTTTACTCTGCTAGTTAAAGGACAGTGCTTCCCCTATCCTAGCCGGAGGGAGCTTGCACTAGGTTTAAGTCCCTGATAGGAGCCAGAGGGCTGGCTCTACTTGAGGTCACCCTGCTCCCCTGTTCTGTGGATAGGGAGGGTGGAGTGAGGCTGATTGGCAAATGCCCCTCAGAGGCTCCATCCCAGCAGGGCGGGCACAGAGCCGTGTGTGCGACCAACAGCTTGCCATGTAGTTTTCTCCCTCCAGATCCAAATGTCACACTCACACTGCTGATATAAAATTCACCACAACACTTCCCTTCATTTCCTCTCAGGCTGCTTTTCTCTCACAAGCTCCATGAAGATTTCCATAGTTACCAAGCTCTCTATGTAGAGTCAGCTTCTATCACCAGCAGCCCCATCCTAATTCCATACTGCTATTCTCTCTCTTCTTGACTTCTCTCCACGTTTCCTATTCCAGCGCAGCATTAGTACAATGGGTTGGTACTAGCTGAGTAAGTGATTTGCAACTACGTTCCCCCCTCCCACTAGAGGGGCTGACCTGCTAAAGGAAGTCACTGTAGGAACTACCTTTTTTTTTTCTGAAAAGGCCTTTCCAATAATCTCCCTACTATTTTTTTTTTTTTTTTTTTTTTTTTGAGACTGAGTCTTGCTCTGTCTCCCAGGCTGGAGTGCAGTGGTGTGATCTTCGCTTACTATATCCTCTGCCTCCCAGGTTCAAACCAGTCCCCTGCCACAGTCTCCCGAGTAGCTGGGATTACAGGCGTGTGCCACCATACCCAGCTAATTTTTGTATTTTTGGTAAAGACAGGATTTCACCATGTTAACCAGGCTGGTCTCAAACTCCTGACCTCAGGCTATCCACCCACCTTGGCCTCACAAAGTGCTGGGATTACTAGCATGAGCCACTGCGCCCAGCCACTTTTTTAATGTTCCTTTTGCTTGGCCTTCAACATGGGCTTTCTGAGGACCGAGCTCTGCTTTGTCTTCATTTAGCTCTTCAAGCAGGTCTTACGTCTTCTTAAAAGTGACATTCATAAAGCAGGGGGGTCACTGAAAGGCTAGGGCCATGTAAAGGCTGTCAGCCAAGGAAGATGCTGCCTGCTGCCTCAGAACACAGGCGGACTACTGACAACACCTGAATCAACGAGGGAAAAGTGACCTTGGGTTGGAAACAAAGGGCTAAGCCCCGGAAGCATGCTTCCTAGTTCCCTGCAACAACACAGGCACTCACCCTAGGCAGTGCAAAAGCACAGAAAACAAAGCCTTATTTGGCATCTCTGATATCATCTTTGGAAGTGAATAAGACAAATAACTTAAAAGGGGCAGGGGAGATCGATGACGCTGCTAACTTGAGACTGACCATATGAGAGGTTCTGATTTATCAGCCTTCGTAGAAGCTGATAAGCTCTCGAAATGAGTGTTCTGTGATCAGCGGCGGTACCTCCTGGTAGTCTGTGTTGCTTTCCTGGTTGGGGTGGGTGGGGGATGGGGGGATGTGACTGTGACAGGGACTGAAAATACACACTTTGATTCCATCATTCACTGATCCACGGGTTTGCCTTATTATGATGGGGCTGTTAATTGTGTCATCCCCAGGTACAGCCCAAAGCTAGTGGGAATTATATTTCAGCACAGGTTTGGGGTGAGGGGAAAAAAAACTACTGCTAAAAGTGGAGACCTGTCATTTTTTAATTAGTATTATTATGAAAGCTATGTTCCTTGCATTAGCAGACAGGGCCAGAGAAACTGTACAGCCACTCAGAAAGGAGCAGGGCAGCTCTCCCCAGGGCAAGGGGATGTGCAGGATCCAGCTGGGAGAGAGAAGCTATTATTAAAAATAAGGATAAGAAAATAGAGCTGTAAAGTGGGTGAGTAGCCCTGCTGAATATTGGTGCCGAACAGTGTCTGAGCACTGGCTGGGGCTGCATGAGTAAGATTAAAATCTGCAGGGAAATTTTGTTCCTTAGCACTGACAGAAATTAGGAATAAATTCAATTGCATTCTGCACAATAGCTGGAAGCGATTGAGGTTAAGTGGCCTCGCTCTCTGATGTGTTAGTATTACTGAGCACTCTCTGCTCACGTGACTTGGTGCGATCTGCTCTTGGAACACGTTGCCATGGCAACTGATGATTTCTATTACAGTACATTCAAGTTCACATTCTAGGCCTGTCATATGCTTGGAAATTTCCAGTTAAAATATTTATTTATGAAAAAGGCAAAAAGAAAAGAAAAGCCACCCCCAGACTCTTTCAGGGATAAAAAACAAAAAGATGCCCCCAACGAAGAATTACTTATCTGCAGACAGGAAGGGAATGCTGCATTTTCACTCAGCTGTTGCCACTAAACAAAAAATGTCCCACGGGGTGGCCAACTTTGTCAGGGAGGGGACAAGTTGGAATCTTAGCTGCTGTGGTTTGGTGTGCAGGTGTGATGTCGCGCTGGATGCAGAGTGACAGAAGTGGCCCGAAAAACCTGTAGATCAGAGTCTCCATTTGACCCTCTGAGGCACATGGCTCCAATTTCACCTTCTCGCTAAGGTTCTGCACTTTATCTTTCTTAGTCAATCCTCAGCGGCAAAAAAGCTGCACTCTCCCCTCAGCCACGAGGAAGAGCTGGAGGGAGCTATCACTGGGTAGGTCAATATTCTGCAGTCCCCGGGGATTCCAAGGCTGATCCCAGTGGAGGAGGAGGGCAGCCGGGGACATAACATGGCAGACTGCTCTCTCATGGAAGCCGTAACCTTGTCCATGGCAGAGTTCCATGTGGCTTTCTCTGTACTCCTCCCATACCCTGCCCATGGAGCCCTGGGGACCCCCAGCCCTTTTAGGAAGACTATTATTTAAGTGTGTGTATGCCCACTGGTTTCTCCCTGGAGAAAGACAGCCAAGGGTTAAACTAAACCTTTCCTGAGAAAGAAAACATTACTTCTTGGCCATGCATGACACAGGGTTGTTAACAAGGCCTCCTGGCTTCCCATACTTTTTTCCCTTAGTCAAGCACATTAAATATGTTAATAAAAGATTCCCAGTGCTTTCTCTATCAAAAGGTTCCAGGTGGCTGCAGGGACCCTAGGTGCCCAATTACCTGGTGAGGGTATCCCATGATTCACAGATGGTTCTTTCTCTAGCTATTAAAATCTCCATGGTCTTTTTTTGCATTGTGGCTTCTGCTGAGTCTGATTGAACTCAAACACTGGTTTGTAGCTGGAACCTACTTAGTACAGAGGAGCAGTGTTTCCTGGACTTGCTTAATGATAATGGTCACTGGGCTGCGTGTTTAAAATGCATATTCCCAAGGGGACCTCAGAACTACTGAGTCAGAGTCTCCAGGGCAGAGACCTGGGAATCTGTATTCTTACAATCAAGCAGATATAAGTCATACTGCCTTTGGATTGTGGAGCCTATCAGCAATATTAGGGCTATCTTTCAAAAATTATCTTGCTGACATACTCCTAATGTCTCTCTGTAATGTCTCTGGCACTGGGCCAGGAGTCTTCTGGGAAATTCCTAACCATTATTGGTGCAGAATGGGACAAGAGATTGGGCAATATTAAAGAGTGGATTGATGGTTGTGGTCCTGGATGTTCCCCAATGGAGGCACAGATGAATTCAGTCCTGTTAATGTGAATGTATTCTCTATGCAACCAAATAGTCATCCCACATGTAAGAAAATAACTTCTTAAAGTCAGATTAACCAATGTGCATACCCAGCTGCTCTACGGCAGGAGTACTGTGCATGTAGAACAGATACTACTGCTTGGGATATGAATGAAATGCAGGGTTAGATTTTTAGCCCCACACAGCAGCTTTGCCTATGAGGATTTGCAAGACAGGTGTTATGTTTACACACTGCTATCTGCACATGTCAGAGGTTGTGGGAGGCAGCATCAAAGATGGCAGTGTTAAAGAAAGAAACCTGGCCAGGGAAGTGCCTGTTCTGTACTACAGAGAAGATAAGCAAGAAGACACTAAGCATAGAAGAAGCCCTGCTCTGTATCTGTCTAACATACATGAGTGTTGCCTGGACACACAGTTCTTTGGAGGGATTCTAAGATAAAGACTTTGATGTCAATACCATTCGTATTGATCTTTGTCTTGTACCTGGGAGCAGGAGGTGGGGTTACTGAGCTTTCAGTTCTTCTGTGGATCCAAAGGACTCAGGGGCACCTGGAGAAATTAGAGCAACCAGTGTTAGTTTCTGAGTCAGTTCAAGAGTTTCTGAAAACTCCGTTCTCTCTGTCTCTCTCTGTCTCTGTCTCTCTGTCTCTCTCTCTCTCTCTCTCTCTCTCACACACACACACACACACACACACACACACACACACTGTAAGCTCAGAGAGAGCAATTTAACACACTTACATACTTTTCTAGAGTCCAGAATCATGGATACAGAAATGACTTTTTGAGATTCTGGAGTGGATTGCAGATCTGAAGGCCCGACTCAGCCAAGGAAATGCAGGACCCATAGCCCAGGGTGGCTCTGGCCAAGCCTAGCTCAGGCTGCTGCCTTTGTGTGGGACAGCAGCATCACCTAGTGCTGCTGGTGTTTAAGTACACGCTTTTTTCCTGAGAACACTCCAATTTGATCCAACTGTAGCAAGAACAATTATCCTCATTAATGAATGAGAGTAGTAGTAAATACAGCAATCCCAAACTGGAAATAACATCCAGTTCTGTTTTTACTTAGCCTGGAATGTATTCAGTGACTATGCAGCATTTGAGTTTTCCATGAAGTAACATAAAAGAATATATGGCTGAGCTCATGCCAGGCAGGATGGATAGGGGAGGCAGGAGGGGTTAGCAAGGTTAGAGCGGGGCTGGGTTCTTGTGTCAGTTCAGGTCCTCCAAGAAGCAGATGCTGAGATGGCGTTAGAAGTGCAAGAGATTTAGTGAAAGATAAAGGGGACGGACCAGAAGTGGGCAGGGAGAGCCATCAGACTTCAGTGCAGGTCTGACATCTGTGAAAAGGAGAGGGGGAAGGAAGGAAGATGATGTAGGAGGAGCCTCAGGCTGCAGTGCAGCTTGGACAACAGCTTGACTAGCCCAACAGGACAATCTGGTGCAAAGATCACCTATGGAGGAGTCCTGCACTGGCCAGAAAACATGGGCCCTGGTGCCATTGCTGCACTCAGTCATTGGCCGGAAGCTGCCCTGGAGACACTGATAGCTGGAGGCTGTCGGCTAAGTGCACTCCCTGGAGCAAGTTCTCTTTCGAGGGAAACCTGAAAAGCAAGCCTCCACGGCTGCTGCAGATTGAAGGGAAGTGTTCTCAAAATCACATATTTACCTGCAGATCCCCATGGCCATCAACTGTCAAAAACAGAATGAAGGAACACTGTGGAGTGATGCATCTACATTGATGAGTGTAGAATTTAGCACTTGTTCTCATACCATTAACCTAATGTAAACTAGAAAGAGGAACTCCTGAGTAGCCTTTATTAAGCATGAATTTCAAAACAGCAAATGGCCTGCCTTCTGAGGTATGTTCTCTGCCCAGGAAACCAAGTTCAATGTCAACAACTTGGAACACCAACAGTGCCTTCGCTTCTTTATTGAGGATGGATTTGAATCTGAGAATGTCTATATCCTGACCAAAGCATGAACAGTGACCTCACATTTCTACCGATTCTCTCCCTCCCATAAATGGTCTTTGATACTATCGACCACGAGACACCATGGCCCAGGTGATATGACTTGATCTCTGTATTTAAAAACATTAAGGAACTTGCTCAAGCTCAAAGATTTTCAGAAATCCAATTTGGGTGAATTAAGAAATGCAGATAGCACTACAGGCAAGGGCACAAAGTTTTCAAATCACAGTTAAGCCGAGGAGGGCCAGGATCCCTTGAATAAAAAATACAAGGAGCCACTTGACAAAGAATCCTGAAAAGATCTAAGGATGGAAGAAAGCCCACTGCAGAAATAGAGAAAGAATGAGGAAGAGCCACAAAAAAAAAAAAAAAAAAAAAAAAGAATGTGCAACTCTTTCTAAGGCTTGTGGAGAAAAGAAAGATAAGAGCAGCCGCAGAGAAAGCAGAATGAGTTAACACTGCCAAAAGGGTTCAAGGCAGAAAACCGGGCTGGGGAGGAGGAACCCTAGCAATGAAGTGGCTGGACTAGCAAATGAGAAGGGGAGTGAAATTAACAATGACTCTGAGTGGCAGAGATACCGAGCTGTTCTTTTAAATTGGTCTTTAACAAGAAAATAAAGAAAGGAAGCATACATAATTAGGAAGTAATGACTTTTAAATATAGAAGTTGAAATAAACCACGTAAGGGAACATTTTTGAAAACATGGTACAATATGTAAATCAGCATGTCCAGAGAATGCGCATTCCCCAATCCTAAGAGAATTAGGTAATGAACTTGCTGAACTACTGACAATTATTTTCAAAGACTCTAAGAGACCAGGGGACTATAAAATTAAAATATTTGACCAGTCTTTTACCAAAATAAAAAAATGCAGCCTTGATAATTGCCATACCTGCTACTATAGACTCTCCGCACCTCATGGGGGTGTTGTAGTGACAAATGGAACTAGAAATAATTACCCACCCGGTGGAAAACATGGGAAGGTATGGTTAGCTAGCGGTGGTATGTGTGTGCCATGCTGAGGGACTGGAACCAGGGACATATGATCAGGGTAATACAGAAGTTCAAATTTTTGTTCAATAGAATACATTTTGGGTTGTGTGATTATATTTCTTTTTTTTACAGTAATATAAAGTCAGTTTCCATCCCCAGAGAGCACAACAAGGAAGAAAAGGTCTTCATAGTAGGTATCAAGCTATGATTTTAAATTTTCCATCCACAGATGGATAATGGAGGATAGGCAGCATCAAAAATCTCCAAGCTTTCTGTTTAATAAATAGACTACTACAAGTTATTTTGCATTTTCACAAAATAATACATTATTCTTCTAGAAAGACAAAAAATACAAATAAGCAACAATGATAATCACCTAAAATCTTGTCCCTGTTTATAAAATTTGGTGGTTTTGCATTCACAATTTTTTTCATATATATAAATTTATTTATTCATTTTTAGAGACAGAATCTCACTCTGTCAATCAGGCTGAAGTGCAGTGGCACCATCATGGCTCACTGTAGCCTCAAACTTATGGACTCAAGCAATCCTCCCACCTCAGCCTCTTGAGCAGCTAGGACTACAGGCATGCACCTCTACACCCAGGTAATTTTTTAAATTATATTTTATTGTAGAGACAGAGAATCACTCTGTTGCCCAGGCTGGTCTTGAACCTCTGGCCTCAAGTGATCCTCTCATTGCAGCCTCCCAAATTGCTGGGATTACAGGCACGCCTACCATGCCTGGCCAGAAGTTATTTTTATAAAAATTAGATTGTCTTCCATATAGTATGGTCCACATAACTGTTGTTTTTATATAACTGTTAGGTATTATATAGCTTTTTTCCCCACTCACTATAACATGCACATTCTTTCATCATTTTAAATCTTTTAAATCACTGCATAGTTATTTAACCAATAACTTTTGGACATTTAGATTATGTCTTCTTTTTTCTTTTTGCTATTATCAGTCACTCTGCAGTTACCTTTTTTTTTTTTTTTGAGAGGGAGTCTCACTCTGTCGCCAGACTGGAGTGTAGTGGTGCGATCTTGGCTCACTGCAACCTCTGCCTTCCGGGTTCAAGTGATTCCCCTGCCTCAGCCCCCCAGGTAGCTGGGACTACAGGCTCATACCACCACACGCAGCTAATTTTCTGTATTTTAGTAGAGACAGGGTTTCACCATGTTGGCCAGGATGGTCTTGATCTCCTGACCTCATGATCCACCCGACTCGGCCTCCCAAAGTGCTGGAATTACAGGTGTGAGCCACCACACCTGGCCCTGCATTTAACATCTTTAAACAAACATCTTTGTATACTTACTCTGTTTTTCCTTTAGAATAAAATCCTGTAAGGGGAATTGATTGGCTAATTCTATCTTTTTTAAGACTTTTTTCCATCCATATTGCTAAATTACTTTCAAGAAAAAAAGGCAGTTAACATTCTATAAACAATACATGAAACTGCCAGTTCCCTTCTATGTGCAACAACTAGATTTAATAAATTTTTTAATATTTCAATACAATAACATATTTAGCATCCTATAACAGCTGAATTGGGATCATTAGGCAGAACAAAACATCTGAGGAAACGTGTGTATTTTCTAAACTGACATTAAACTATTCGAGGGAATTCTGTCTCTGTCTCTCTCTCTCTCCTCTCATACGTGTGTGTGTCCCTTTTTCCCTCCCTCCCTCCATCTCTCTTTTTCTCTCCTTCCCTCCCTCCTCTTAGGAAGATACATATGTGATATAAGTATTTTTAAATCACAGTTAAATAATAAACACAAAATTCAGGATGGTGAGGAGAGGCAGGGGTCAGAGGAATGCCACAGGAGAAACACTTCGAAGCCACAATGTTGGTAATATTTGAGCTCTCAGAATCACACATACTCATTTTATCATCCAGCTTCATAACTTATGTATATGCCATAAGCATCTGAATGTATTAGCTACAGAGAGGGGATTATGCATTGCACACTCAGTAGTTAGCAAATTTTAGTTTCTAATATGTAAAATAGTGTTCTTATGTCCCCAAAGAGTGGAAGCAGTTTTTCACTGTGAAAACCAGGCCCGATACCTTACTAGCTGGGTGCCTGCCAGGACAGAGCCTCTCCAGAGGATCCCAGAATTCCCCAGAGAGGTAGCTGTGCCCTCATATCTCAAGTGAGGAATTCCTCCCTGCTGGTGAACCAGGAATGGAGAAAAATGAACCAGAACATACAATGTATACAACTCTCAAGGAATTATCTAAGGCTCAGGGCTGACCTTACCCATGCTCATGTACTTTTCTAAAAATAGATCCCCAATTCTGGTAAACTGTTCGAGGAAAATAGCCTATTTTTAAAGGAAAGCTCCTAAATAGCTAAATCATTTTGCTTAAGCAATGAGCCAAGTCACTTCTAATGAGGTTGTAGCATTACTGGAAATACGAGATATATTTAAATAAATAGTCTATACATTACTCCAATAAGTCACTTGAAAAATATTCTCAAATGTACTAAATGTATTTTTAGAGGCATGTGCCTGACCTTTCTGGAAGAAGAAAGATAATGTTGGAACATTTTGAGAATAAACATTTATCCAAATTAGTAGGCAAGACACAATAAAATTGTTTTACATTTTCTTAACACCTTTATACCCTATGCTTCAGAAACAATTTATTTTTCCTACCTTTAATAAAATACAGAATCTGTCTGTAAAGTAGCAGGAATATAGGAGCAGAAAGTTTTTTGAAGACTCAGTGAGAAATCCTATAATGGCCCTATTACCTCAAGGCCTCGGGCAGAAGGGATATATGTATTTGCAACATTTCCTGAAATGACTTGCAGGCCATAAAATTTTCATTTTTTATGACTATATTTCCAAGTGTTTTAAAATCAGTGCCATGTTCTTTTTTTTATAATATTCACAATAAAAATGTAATTAAGACCCATTTATTCATTCAACAAACACACAAAGAACCTTCTCTTTGCGTGGAAGCATAGGTCTTCCCTCAAAGTCCTTATGATCTAAGATGTCCTATAAAGCTGCCTGTATTAAATCTGCAACTGAACCTTTTTCATGTTATGCTCCACTGCCTGAAAGAAATAATAATTACATTGTGCCCCACAGAGTGTGTGCTCAGGTTGAGGTGTGCCAGGGAGAAGTTGTGAATCTCAATCTTCTTCATGTAGTCTGCCTCCCCAACCCCACCTCTCTCTCACTCCCTCACTCTCCGCTCTCCTGCCTACCTCTGACCCCAAGCTAGGCTCACTCTCTTACGTTCCATCCCATTTCACTCCCTCTCTATCTCTCCCTTTCCCTTTCTTTTCTCTTTCTCCCCTCTTCCCTTTATTATAGAACTTCTAGAAAGACATTCACATCACTCTCTCCTCCCATCAATTCTTCATCAGTAAGTGTAACTGCAGTCCTCTGATCTACCCACCCTGTGTTCATTAAGGTCAGCAGCAAAATCGCCTTTGCAAAGATTATGACAGTGAGAGAAATCAAGCATGGCTGAATTCATCTTGCCTCTAGCTTCACAGGCTGGCTGTCCACACACATTCCTGGTTATAGGCCAAGCTAACCACGGGAGGAATTTTGTTTTGTTTATGGTTTAACTTTAAAGCAAGGATGATAATAGTCTCTCCCTAAAACTAACCTCTCTCCCCGTCACTTGCTCAGGGACTGAATAGAATAATAAAAGGCCAGAAGATTAAGATTATGAGAGGAGCCTGAATTCTACTTAAAATATGGGCATGGTTTCTTGGCTCAGCATGGTGGCTCACACTTCTAATCCTAGCACTTTGGGAGGCCAAGGCGGGTGGATCACTTGAGGCCAGGAGTTCAGGACCAGCCTGACCAACATGGTGAAACCCCGTCTCTACTAAAAGTACAAAATTAGTAGGGCATGGTGGCACACTCCTGTAATCCCAGCTACTTGGAAGACTGAGGCAGGAGAATCGCTTGAACCCAGGAGGCAGAGGTTACAGTGAGCTGAGATCACGCCACTACACTCCAGCCTGAGCAACAAGAGCGAAACTCTATCTCAAAAAAAAAAAAATGTAGGCATAGTTTCTATAATCCCTTACTACTTAGGAGTCATATAGCCAGAGATCATAAGATTTGTACTTCCCCAACTGCTCTTATAGGTAACATGGCTAATGTAGAACCTAAGATTGGCTTTTTGAGATGATTTTCAGACTTTTGCATTCTGGCAACTTACTGACCACCTGCCCAGACCCATGACTCATGACCCAACCAGTCCCATGGCCCTCACCCAGAGGCAGACTCAGCACACAAGGATCATTTTCCACAACCCTATGATTTTATCCTCAGCAAATCGGCAGCACCCACTCCCTAAGCCTCCTACCCACCAAATTATCCATTAGAAACCCTACCTTCTGAGTTATCAGGGAGACTGATTTAAGTAATAACTGCCTTCCATGTGACTAGCCTAGCATTAAACTCTTTCTTTACTGCAATACCATGGTCTTAGTGAACTGGTCTTATCTGTGCAGCGGGCGGGAAGAACCCTTGGGCAATTACAGCAGAGGCTCCTAATTTCCAAAAGAATGGCTTGGTTTTCCTCATCTTGAACTTCTGCAGCAGCTGACACTGTGGACTCTGCCGTAATTTATCTTCCTTCTCCCCTTTGGAGAGGCCCCTCCTCTGGTTTTTCTTCTGTGGGCTCCTTCTCAGCCCTCTTTGCCGACTCCCTTTCTGTTCCTCCAAGATTGGCACTCACACCCCAGACAGCATCGCTTCTTATCCCACTGCTCTGACCACTGGATTTCTCCTGTGGGCCGCATGTGGTCACACATCAGTGCCCTTGAACAAGCTTGTTCCTTTACTTGGAATGCTGTCCTTGATGTGCTCCTCTCACCCATTCTGCTTTTCTCTATCTGTCCAAATCCTATTCATCTTCCAGGGACTGGATTAAAGGGATGGCAGCATGTAGTGGCTGAGGGCATGGATTCTGAAGCAAGATGGTGTGAGTTCAAATGCTGGGTCTGCATTGATGAGCCGTATAACCTTGGGAATGTTACTTTAACCTCTCTGTGCCTTAGTTTCCTCAACTATAGAAGGAAAATAATAATAGTGTCTGCCTCTGGAGGTTGTTGGGAGAATTAATGAGCTAATATATGTAAGTCCATAGAGTGGTGCCTGGCACGTCATAAGTACTGTGTGTTTGTTTTAAAAAAAAAAAAAAAGTCAACACTAAAAGTACTTTCCAAATTCCCAAGTTTTTAATCATCTCCTACTGCCAGTTTGTCACCATATGTTATGCTTTTCAGATAGGTGCCTCCCCAGTGGACTCTGCACTCCCTTGGTCGGGGACCCTGTCCTAGTCACCTCTAAATCCCAGCCTGCCACAAGGCAGGTCTCCACAAATGTTTGTTAAATGAGCAGGAGGCCATAACAGATGGGTTTTCCATTGTTGCCAATCTTAATAGCAAATTAGGGAGTATGGGCATAGAATTTCCTTGGGAAGTATTTTGGCAGGGGTGGGGCTGGGGTAATGTGAGGCACCAGTGCTTTCCATTCCCACAACTTCTTCAGTCCAGTAAACTGATCAGCTGACAGAAGCCATAATCATGCCAAGCCCAATTAATCCACACCAGAATGGCACACACTATACCTTTCTGTATCCCATCAGTTGAGTTTTATTTTCCATCCTTCATACCTGTTTCCTTCTCTGTGTGTAGTTAATGAGCTTTATATTTAAAGCATGAAAATCCAGTAAAACATGAAACCCAATAATGCTTTGTTCAAGAATATTCCTATTTTGTTATCAAAGTCTATCTTAAAAAAAAAAAAAAAAAGTCCTATTAATCAAGAAACTTTCCCAAGTAATGTGCTCAATCCACTCAGTAGGTGCCAGGTGGCAATAGGTGCTTAGGGAGAGGATTAGGAAGAGGCTTAGAGAGAGGGTTAGGGAGCGTGTAAGAGAGAAGAACTGTGCCCTCTGGCCTTGGGAAGCTCTCAGTGCCATCTATGTTTAGAATACACCTCCATCCCCCTCCTAGGAAAGCATCTTTAGAAATCAAAGGTGTTCATAACCCACTAATGCATCTGTACCTTTAATTAGCCCAATCGAGCATATAACTCGGAAAAATCTCTCATCTCTTTTGCACCTTTCAACTAATTTCTGAGCACTTCATTTTCTAGTAAGCTTTCACTGCATAACAAGCAGTAATGAAATGACCAGTATAAACTCATTGTTATATTAAACAAAGTACATCATTGGCTTATGGCATTCTATAGTCTTGGAGTTTGAAATGGGTCCTATCCTATGATGAAAACATTTGGTATTTGCCTAATGAGACCATTCTTGTACCTACAAAGGAAAAAAGACATTGTATTAAAACATTTCATGTTAATGACAGCATGTTCAGCACTTTCCGCTCACAGCCACATCTGTGGGTGAGGCAGCTTTCTCAATATTAAATGCTGCAGTTGGGCCCATATTCTTAGCGAGGTATTTGATTGGCTACTCCCCAAATATAACTTAAATTGGCTTAAAATAGAACAATCACATGCTAACCCAGTAGCATTAGCAACTCTATTAACAGCCAATTTCACATCCACACCGGAGGGAGTAAAAGGTAATTTGCTCATTATCAACACCCTCCGGCAGTGGAAGGAAATGACTGTTCATCAAAAAGTATTTTCCAACATAACAATAGCGGTGCCCATATGTAACCACCTCACTCTCCCTTCCCTTCCACTACTTGATCACTGAAGAACCGCTACAGGAAAAAGACTTTGCACTATAAACAGGTTCGATGTAAGAAGTCTCACCTCTCACTCTCCAAAATCAGCCCTACCTTCATCTCACCTTTACTCTTTAGGGTTACAAGTGAAATGTTTGGCAAATCACCCTACAGGGTACAGGATGGATCCCAGTATAATATTAGATAATATAATGTAGACATGGTCTAGACCAAAAAGGTTCCCCATCCCTATGACTTGACTAGTACCCCAGACTGCTTTTACCCTACGAGTTGAATGTGGACAGTTCTTGGAGCCCAATGTAACCAAATCTGTAATCTACAGACTCATCTAAGGATTGAAGATATTGGACCATTCAAAATTGTAGTATTGTCCTGATGAATATTTTAAACCTCATCCACCATCAGTCTTTATTTAGTAAATATTTCCTTAGAAATTAAGTTTCTTTGTTTGCTTGCTTCTACCTTTTTATTTTTATTTATTTATTTATTTATTTTTGAGATGGAGTCTCACTCTGTTGCCCAGGCTCAAGTACAGTGATGTGATCTTGGCTCACTGCAACCTCCGCTTCCTGGGTTCAAGCAATTCTCCTGCCTCAGCCTCCTGAGTAGCTGGAATTACAGGCATGTGCCACCATATTCAGCTAATTTTTGTATTTTTAGTAGAGGTGGGATTTTGCCATGTTGGCCAGGCTTGTCTCGAACTCCTGACCTCAGGTGATCCGCCCACCTCAGCCTGGGATTATAGGCATGAGCCTAGCCTGTTTGCTTGCTTTTAATTGCTGCTTAATAAACTTCTATAGATGTGTTTATACATTCGGATATCATATACTATTACGGTGACAAATTAAAGAAATAGATTTCTCACCTATCACTTTGTTCAACTGCCTATTTTTATTTGAGGGGAGTAATCTCCTAACTCCTATCTAGCTGTCTAGGCCCTCTGCTCTGCTTCCTACCTCTGTCTATTCAGTCTCCTGCACAGTGGTCAGACTAATGTACATGAAGCAATTGTTGATGTGTCTCTCTGCAGCTTGAAAACCTTCATGGCTCCCTGTTGCCTCTAGATAAATGTCAGTCTCTGAATTCTAGCATCTACAGCTCTTCACACCCTAGCATCTCCTTCTCTTCCAGCTTCAGCTTGAAAATTTCATTTCTCCTCAACATCTTAGCATATAGCTCATCTTCATTTGTCAGAATCAAAAGTATAATCAAATGCAACTGTCTCCATAAAATCTTTCTTGATTATTTGAATAGAAAGTGACCCACTGCACCTCTGAATAGCAGAAGCCATTTGGGACATTCTGCAACTTCGAAGCAGATTACAAGCAGGCTTCTTCCAGAACTTGAAAATGAGAGAAAGGTTATTTTGGCAGAGCTGAACCATAGCCCACATCATCTTAGAGGGACAAAATAAATCTCAGATCTGCAAAACGTGACTGGACCAGAGTAGTCTATGTAAGGAAAGAGCTTATCCATCTCATGATGCAGAGAAGGGGAGAAATATAGTCCCAGAGGGAATGACGGGTGGACCCCTCCTAGTTCTGTCCAGGAGAGAGGGAGCCTGAGCCAACAGACTGATTATATCAGCCCCAAGATCTTTGCTATCTAAAATAATTACAAGATGCTGTCCTAGTCAGTTACAATTCAACATCAGATTATTTGAGTATCCCTTCTGAATCTGTCACCCCAAACCCTCTTTGGTTTCTCATGTTGGTCTACCTCTAGAGAGAGTGTGTGCTGGCCATGTGGACTAAAAACTTCCAGCTCCCATGACAGTGATTTCTTACTGTAAATTAGTTAATTTGGCTCTTCATTCTTTCCATAAATATTACTGATCATCTACTATGTGCCAGTTATTTCTCTACTCACTTGAGATAAGATCGTGAACAAGAAAAATACAGTTCTTTGATATATGGAGTTTGCAGTCTAGAGGGAGATACAGACAAGTATACCCACAGTTTCTAATATAGTGTGAGGACTGCCCTGGTGGGGACATTCAGATCAGGATGGGAGCACATGCTTTGAGGAAGGGCCCAGGCTTGAGGATTCAAAGAAGGCTTTGTAGAGGAAATGATATTTACCCTGAGTTCTGAAGAATCAGCTGGAGTTAACCCAAAGATGATGGGAGGAGAGAAATGGAATGATGCATGTAGCACAAGCAGAATGCACCAAGGACTGGGAGGTGTCCAAAAAAATGAACATAGTTCAGTAGAGCTCTGGCAGAAAAGGTAAAGAAGGGCAGGGAGGAGGGTCAGAAAACAGGACACAAAGCTGGGTGTGGTGACTCATGCCTGTAATCCCAGCAGTTTTGGAGGTCAAGACGGGTGGATCACTCCAGGTCAGGAGTTTAAGACCAGCCTAGGCAACAAAGTGAATTCCCTGTCTCTACTAAAAATACAAAAATTAGCCTGGCGTGGTGGCACACACCTGTAGTCCCAGCTACTTGGGAGGCTGAGGCAGGAGAATTGCTTGAACCTGGGAGGCAGAGGTTGCAGTGAGCCAAGATCTTACCACTGCACTCCAGCTGGGTGACAGAGCAAGACTCCATCTCAAAAAAAGAAAAGAAAAGAAAAGAAAAACAGGACAGATTAAGGAAGGCCTTCTAAACCATTTATGAGTCTATTTTATCTTGAGAGCAATGGAGAATTATTAAAAGGCTTTAGGCAAGCAAATGACATGATCGTATCTCTAGTTGTTGGAGGAATGGGCAGTAGTATTGGGGTGGAGGAGAAGAGGACCAATAGAAGATTTACTGGGAAGGTACAATAGGCAGGATATGGGAAGTGATGGGATGAAGGGTCTGGGAGTTGAAGTGAGTGAGAGAAAGACAAAAAAGAATCAAGATGGTGCTTAGATTTCTGGGCTGGAACAAATGAAGTAGATGGCGGTTCCTTTCACTGATGGAGTATATAGCAGTGGTTAAGAACAAATTCCAGAGTTGGGCTACTTGAGTTTGAATCCCTGCTTTACCACATATTACTCTGTGATCTTGGGCAAGTTCCTTCACCTCTCTGTGCCTTATTTTCTCATTCATAATGAAAATAACCACAGTACCTTCATCATAGGGCTGTTATGCAGATTACATAATAGTGAAGTGTTTGGAATTGTGCTTCTCCTTCTCACATAATAAACATTATGCAAGTTTGTTAAATAGATTAAAAAGGTGATATCCGAGGAGAAGCAGGTTGGGAGTAGAGGCTTATGGATTTAATCTTGGAGAGGCTGAATTGCAGAGGCCTGTGGATCAATGGAGTACAGCTGTGTAGAAGACAGTTGTCTATCCAGATTTGGAGCGCCAGATGGAGAGCTGTGCTGGAGATGTTATTGTAGAACAACCTGATATGGATGGTAACTGAAATCTGACAAGAGAGAACAAGACCAGGGAGGATATAGAGTGAGAATGGGGAAGACAAGACCAGAAAAACCCTGGGACCATTTCAGGAATGAGCAGAAGGAGAGGACTTGCCAAGGAAGCAAAGGAGCTGTCAGAAGAGCAGGAAGAAATCTGGGAGAGAGTCCCAGAAACCAAGGACAGAAAGCATTTCTAGAAGGAGAAAGTGCTTCTAGAAAGTGTTTCTAGAAGTAGCTACTGATGTCAAGTTTGTCAGATACAATAAGGACCAAAAAGGGCACCCTGGAGTTGACAAAAAACTTTGACCTTGGCCATTCAGAGTTGCTGCCACCAGGGTAGGGGTGACAAAGTGGGAGTGGGAAAAGGGAGACAGAGGAAATATCAAGAGGCAGCAAATGTGAACAG
Organism: Plecturocebus donacophilus; assembly: GCA_004027715.1. Taxonomy (NCBI): domain Eukaryota; kingdom Metazoa; phylum Chordata; class Mammalia; order Primates; family Pitheciidae; genus Plecturocebus; species Plecturocebus donacophilus. The sequence continues at coordinate 71,330 of PVKP010007226.1, forward strand.
TTCATCCACGAAGATGAGAAGTGAGGGGCAGAGAGGAGAGAGAATACAATGGCTGGAGGAGGACAGAAGATTCTTTTCCCTGGTATAATGAAAGATACTTGGGCATAGGTAACAGCTGTTATGAGTTTAGTTGTGTCCCCCCTCCCCAAAATTCATATGTTAAAGTCCTAACCCCCAGAATCTGAGAATGTGACCTTATTTGGAAATAGCATCATTGCAGAAGTAATTAGTTAAGATGAGGTCAAATTGGAATCGGGTGGCCCCCTAATCCAATATGACTGGTGTTATAAAAGGGACATTTGGAGACAGACATGCACATAGGGAGAACACCATGTAAAGATGAAGGCAGAGACTGGGATGATGAGTCTACCAGCCAAGGAGCACCACAGATGGCCAGCAAACTGCGAGAAGCCAGCAGAGAGGCATGGAACCGATTCTCCAACATAGCCCTTAGAAGGAACCAACCCCACCAACACCTCAAGCTTGGACTCCCAGCCTCCAGAGCCATCTAATGTGTGGCACCTTGTTACAGTAGCCATAGGAAACTAACACAACTGCAAATGAAACTTCCCGTTATTTACCTTATAAACCAAGGTCCTGGCAGGAAGCAGATGGCATGCACAAGCTGAGTAATTTGTGGGCTACTTCACAGAGGGACTAGGCACAAAGGTGTGGCCATGGTGTAAGGAAGCTACAAGGTGGCATGCAGTGCCCAGGTGTAATAAGGGTAGGCCTTGACCACCTCCAAGCCTCAGGGGCCAGGGGAGAAAGCAGACCTGAAATTGGGCGTGGAGAAGGCCCCAAGGCCCTCTGGGGACCTGGCAGGGTGGAAGCTGAGGACCCAGTGCCCTCTCCCACTGATCTTCCTGCTGATGTTCCACACTGGCCAACCAAGCTGGTGCCAGAGAGCAGAGGGCAAGAGAGCTAGTTGATGCAGCTCATGGGGCACAGAGCAGAGGGGAGAGAGGCAGAGAGTATATGAGGGACAAATGAAAACCCAGTCCAACTCCTTTTCACTTTTGAAACCAACAGGACTATGATATATATTCAAATGTTGAAACGTTAACATGCTAGTAAGAAGAACTACTGGAGAGGGAAAGGCTATAGCACGTGGTAGCTCATTATAGGGCACTAGTATTTCTAGAGTTATACTTCTCATCATACATTTCTGCTTTACCTGATGCATACTGGGTTCTCAGCACTTTTGAATTAATGAGTAAGTTCATATTTATAGTTTCTGTTTCTCCTTTCATCTTTGGAAACAATCATTGAGAGAGACATATACTGCTATCCCCTAAACTCTTGTTTTGTTTTATTTTTAGATGGAGTCTTGCTCTGTTGCTCAGGCTGGAATGCAGTGGCATAATTTCAGCTCACTGCAACCTCTGCCTCCCGGGCTCAAGAGATTCTCATGCTTTTGCCTCTCAAATAGCTGAGATTACAGGTGTGTACCACCAGGCCTGGATAATTTTTGTAGTTTTAGTAGAGACGAGATTTTGCCAAGTTGGCCAGTTTGGTTTCGAACTTGTGAGCTCAAAGCCATCGGCCCACCTCGGCCTCCCAAATTGCTGGGATTACAGATGTGAGCCACTGTGCCCAGCTACCTCTTGACTTGAAGTGACTGAGGCACCTCTCTTCTAGAATACCTGTGAGATATGCCAGTGACTATGAGAATAGGTCTGGTCTAAACTATGGTCTCATACGAAGCAAAGTGACTCCATGAGAAGCTTCTAAACCAAGCTTGTCAAACCGACAGCCACAGGCCACACGCACACAAAGCCACAGGCCAGCACAGCTTTGAATGCAGCCCAACACAAATTCATAAACTTTCTTAAAACATTATGTGATTTTTGTTTTGTGATTTTTTTTTTTTTTTTAGAGCTCATCAACTATCATTAGCGTATTTTATGTGCCCAAGACAGTTCTTCTTCCAATGTGGCGCAGGGAAGCCAAAAGATTGGACACCCCTGTAAACAGAAGTGTAAACACAGCACAATCGGTAAGAATCATTTCTTTTATCTATGATTCTAAACATTTATTTAACTAAACCTACTACAAAATACTGTATTATCTAAACTAATACATGATGGCATGCTATCTTCTTATATGCTTCTGTGCTAGATTCAGTCAATGCTTTGTTTTATAATGAATATAATAAATTCATTAAAGAATCATTGATAAGAATAACAAGTCTTTTATAATGAAGGACGTTGTTCACACATTCATAGTAGTTCACCTTTGGGTTTTGCAATCTGAATAATTTTTTCATCCCACAAAGAAGGGCCAGCTTCATGAAAGTCTTTTGAGTCCCCGGGTTGGGACTCAGTGTTTGAGTTGACTCTCAGATGTTTGAAAGGGGACAGCAATATAGGGAGAAAACTTGTGAAGCAATGAGAAAAAGCCATAGATAGTTAAGAACTTTTTTAAAAGTAAAAATAAAAGAAGCAAGAGACAAAAATGGAAAGGAAGCTTGCAGTACCCCAAAGTCCAAGCTGTCTTCCAATAAAATGCACTTCTGTGGTGGCTGGTAATCCTTATGGAGTATTTAATCTTTTAAAAAAGTCATGCCCAAATGCTGTAGTGCACGGGAATCTTTTCATTTCTTCCACTCATTTTGGGGACAGACATTCCCTTTGAAGGCTCCTGATTACCGGGACCATGGGAGCACCGGAGTTTCCTCCCTCGTTGCCACTTGTGCAGTTGATGTGCTCTTAGTTACAAAGCGCCAGACTGCTGCCTTCAGTCAATCTGTTTAGCCAAAGGCCTCTGATTTGTTCACATTTACTACAACACATACAGAGGGCTGGAGATTTTTTTTTTTTACTATTGATCTGGTGCTTTAAGAGGGGAAAAAATCTCCTTGGCTGTCTAAACACTATCGATCCCTGCTTGGGAGTCGCAGCAGAAGTGTAGAAAGGGCGTGGATGAATTGAAATTTCATTTCCGACAACTTGTTCCTGTTATTTTTACCCTTTTGGACGGGGAGAAACACGTTGCTGCGGCTTCAGTCAATGTGGTCGATAGCTCCACTGAGAAACTCAACATGGCTTCTGCCAGAGGTTTGGCAATGAGACATGATGTTGGATTTAGACTGTATGAAACTGAAGGATGTTTGTGAAAAGCATGAGGTCTTAACACCAATGGAGGCAGAACAAGTGGCTCTGGGCTCGCTACTATCTACAAAAGCTGTGGCTTTGGAGAAAAGCAGGATTGTGGAGACTAATACCAGTCCCATGTAGGAAGGGCCCAGAGTATGCACCAGAAGCTTTCTCTGGCCTCTAAGTGCTTTGCTTCCTACTTACTCTTAGCTGGCTTTCTGCAGCAACCATGGGAGAAGAACCCTCTAGCAAAGCTACTTTTCAGCCCTCAAAGAAGGGCATGATGTTGAGCCCTTACAGGAGGTTGCTCATGTACTATGCGGGAAAGGACCCATGTATAAACCGGAGCTGCAGGCCTGCAGGGAACTAATGGACAGACTGGCCATGCAAGGGTAGGTATCTGCAGCCAGTGGCTTTGGGAAGCTCTCCTATCCCTTGAACACACCAAGTAGGAGATGTGGTGTGGTGCCAGCAGCACCAGCTTTGTTCTTTTATTAGATGTTCAAAGAATACAGGAGAGAACCAGGCTCCTTCTTTCTAACGGCAACATCTGGCATTTATGTAGCCAGGCACCTTTGATCCTTAAGGATCCCGAAGCACTTTACAACCTGCTGTAGTGCTAATGGCCATAGCAACGATCGTACGGTAAACATGGCCAAATATTCCCCGTACTGGTTCCATCCTCTTGCTTCTGCAGCATACACACAGTGTTTCCTTCTGGAAGGAAAGATTCCAGTGTGGATCCAAAACATCCCTTTGGTTTGTCATTTCTTGCTAAGTTTGTGCAGGACTGCCTCTTTCCTTTTTTTTTTTTAAACAAAAATACTTCACCGTCATTTCTTAATAAACAGTACTTCATTTACATTTTCAATTATTTTATCAGCCCATTTCTGCCTCTCATCCTCATCCCTCCCACTCTAGAGAAAGATGGAAATGTTATTCTCTCCTGGGAGCCCAGAATCTGCATTGCGGATGAGGTTGCAAATTCAGACACAATAAACAGAATTAAGAAAAACTGAGCTGGCGTTTGACAGAAATTGTAAAATGACACTCAGAAATGTTGCTCTTGTGGAAATTACTGATATTAAAATATAAATCAGTGTCTTGTGTTTCCCATAGCACCAGGGGCTCTATTAGGTTATGCAGTTTGATTGCTGAGCTGAACCTAAGAGACCTGGCAGTTCAGAGCTGAAGTTATCACAAAGCATTTAACCCTTCTCCTGCTGGAGAGCAGGCACCTCTGAGAATACTAGTTGATAATATCGCCTCTAAAAGGCCTTGACTTTTTGTTAAGCCTTTTGAACCCTGGGAGAAAGTGGAGGAGGGCTGGGTTGAGGGGAGAAGATAAAGGAATTTGGAAAATCTTTTCTTAAGACAGGAGTCTTGTTGCATAGTACCAGTCCAGGGCTACTCAAGAAGCAGAGTCTATGTTGGAGAGGGCAAGGAAAAAAAAACTCATTAAAAATATCTAAATATTACCCCATTACCTTATTTATTTAATCCCCATAACAACCCTGTAAGATAGGTATTGTTATTCCAGTTGTTTACAAGTGAGGAAACTGAGACTCAGAGAACTTAACTTGAGTCAAAATGTGAGCCCCAACTCCATGAAGAAGTGGCTGAGGCAGGGAAAGGTATAAGATGAACCTGGAGCATCTTGTACCCGAAATTAAGGACATGCTTAGGAATAGGTATGTTGAAAGGGCCCAGGAGCTAACCTGAAAGAGCTCCCATTAGCCAAAGCTGGAACATTTGAGCAACAAAATAAATAACCGTATTAGATTATAACCCATATAATAGATATACATGAGTTCATAGTGATGTAAACAAAACGTTAATTACATGGGAGAGAAAGAGCAGCTCTTTCTTACAGAAGAATTCTAGTGAATACATGTAGAAGAAATGAAGGAAAAAGAAGACCCCCATTAGAATACTACTGTAATAATTATTGCAAGTGAGATCCACCTTGCTAAAGATAGCAGGTGAGTTTGAAGAAAAACAGAATATTTATATATTCTCAAAGTATCTCCCTCAAGGTATTTATTAATTATAATGGGGAAAAATAATAACTTTATAATAGATAAACCTAGTAGACACCAGCATAACCAAGTGACCAAGGTTAACATCATCAGTGATAAGATGCATTGATCTCATGTAACCCCTAACATGATACACTAAGAAGGTGTGTGATACACTTGCCCAAAATGCATAGCCTCAATCTCAGCACAGAGAAACATCAGGCACTTTGGGAGGCTGAAGCAGCCAGATGGCTTGAGCTCAGGAGTTTGAGACCAGCCTGGGCAACATGGTGAAACCCTGTCTACAAAAAAAATACAAAAATTAGCCAGGCATGGTGATGCGTGCTTGTAGTCCCAGCTACTTGAGAGGCTCAGGTGGAAGGATTGCTTAAGCCTGGGAAATCAGGGCTGCAGTGAGCCATGTTCACACCACTGCACTCCAGCCTGGGCAACAAAGTAAAACCCTGTCTCAAAAAGAAAAAAAAAATCAGGCAAATTTAAATTGAGGGCATTCTATGAAATAACTTTCCAGTACTGTTTAAAAGTGTCCAAGTCACAAAAGACAAAGGAACTATCATAGATTAGTGGAGTCTAAAGATGTAAGACAACTAAATGCAATGTGGAATCCTGGATCAGGTCCTAGAACAGAAAAAGGACATTAGTGAAAAAACTGGTGACATCCTAACAAAGTATGTCGTTTTGCTTATTGTTTTGGACCCGTGTTAATTTCCTATTTGTGATTATCATATCATTATTGTGTAAGATGTCAATATTGGGGAAACTGGGGAAAGGGTATACAGGAACTCTGTACTATTTTGCAACTTTTCTGGAAATCTAAAATGATTGCAAAAAGGTCTGTGTGTTCCTGTTCTTTCACGAGAATAGATCTCTGCTACCTTTGGGGAGAGACAAAGCAAATCACAACCAACCATAATTAAAGGCAGATCATTGTGTTAAAAGAGGTATAGGAGGAGAGATCCAAGATGGCCGATTAGCAACAGCTCAGGAATGTAGCTCCCAGTGAAAGCCCAGAGAACGAGTGGACACCGCACTTTCCGACGAATTTTTGTTGCCCACAGACCAGGAGATTCCCGGCAGAGGAGCCACACGGGTCGCCAGTGTGACTCTTTTGGCCGGCGCGGCCGTTTTGCCGTTACCCCAGCGCGGCGCTTCCTGGTGCGGAGTATACGGGATGGACGGGCTCTGCTAGTCCCATCCCCACAAGGAAAACAGCAATTGGAAGCGCTGAGGACTGAGAGTTTCACAGCAAGCACAGCAAACTTGGGAAGGTCCGGCTCTCTGGGGAACGGGCATCTGCCAAAGGAAAACTAAGAAACAGAAAAAACTTGATCACCGGGCGGAGAGAGATCCAAGATGGCCACGTAGCAGCAGCTCAGGATTGTAGCTCTCAGTGAAAGCGCAGAGAGCAAGTGGATGCTGCAATTGCAGATGAATTTTTGATGCCCACGGACTGGGAGATTCCTGGAGAAGGAGCCACCCGGGTCACCAGCGCGACTCTTTTGGCCAGCGCGGTGCTTCTCGGTGCGGAGTGTACGGGACTGGGTGCCCAAAGGCTCCGCTGGTCCCATCCCCACAAGGAGAACAGCAATTGGAAGCGCTGAGGACTGAGAACAAGCACAGCTGAACCCGGGAAGGCCCAGCCCTGTGGGGAAGGGGCGCCCCCCAAAGGAAAACTAAGAAACAGAAAAAACTTCATCACTAACAAGCCGGACGTCCACTCAGAGACCCAATCTGAAAGTCGGCAATTACAAAGACAACAGGTGGATAAATCCACAAAAATGGGAAGAAACCAGTGCAAAAAGGCTGAGAACACCCGAAATCAGAATGCCCCTCCTCCTACCGGGGATCGCAGCTCCTCATCAGCAAGAGAACAAGGCTTGACGGAGGATGAGTGTGATGAACTCACAGAATCAGGCTTCAGAAGGTGGATAATAAGAAACTTCTGTGAGCTAAAA